>MAYD01376553.1:0-17659 GCA_001909325.1 Ruellia speciosa
AGGACCATGCAATGAATTTTTGCTGAAGTTGAACACTTTGAGGCCACGGATGACGCGGCAAGTGGCAGCAAAGAAGTCATCCGGGACAGAGCTCAATTTATTATTGGAAACATCAAGAGACTCCAAGGAAGTAAGATTGCATAAAAGTGAGAGAAAGTGAGGAGTGGATAATGAAAAGGAATTGAAGGCAAGACCATTTATGGAAGAATTATCAGAGCTGCATATAACCCCCTCCCATGAACAGGGGTTTGAGTCATTCCGAATCTCAGCATTTGGAGCAACGATTTGATAAACGGTAGTGATGGTATTGACCTGATCAGGAGGCAATTGAGAGGAGCCCCTCCCCGAGTGGAGGAGGGAAAGAAGGAATACAAACAGTATAGGTGCAGTGATCCTCATGATGTTTGGGACTATTCTATTGATCAGTGTTGGCAAGGACAACGAGTGTTGCGTGAATATGTATGTGTACGTAAAGGAGGAGGCAGCCTTAGAAGTAAGAACTTGAGTGTTGACTGACTAGCCTAGACTTTCTGGCGTCGAGACAAAATAATCTGTAATCAAAATCTGTTTCCTAGAAATTGGTAGCATAGAATCAGTCGTCCTTTGGCCTTTATTCCGCAGTCCACACGCCCATGCCAAATTTTTCTATCAATTGTTTTAAATCTTTCTAGTACGAAAGCAGACAAGGGGATGAAGCCAAGTCAATTTGTAATAATAAAAAAAGTTTATCTAAATGGGCGTTTATTCACTAGAAACACATTGTAGAATAGGTGAGATTTATTAGAATTTACATCCTCCCAGGCCCAGCCAAAGAAAATCAGGGGATGGGAAACAGCCAACAGCCTGTTCCAGAAAGATAATGAATTTATTGCCCAAATTTAATGTTTTTTACCACAAACAAGTGAAGATAGCTAATGAGGTTCATTGTGAAATTTATTGTGCATAAAAGGGCAGTAATATTTGAATATCGTTTTTATTACCTAAGTATTACTAACCTGGACTTTGGCAGGATATAATAAATGAAATATGCAACCCTTTACCCTCCTAACCTAGCAATGAATGAATGCGAGAATGAATGTGTGCCAGTGCGTGTGTATTAGGGGGATTCAAGCATCAAGATGTAGCCGTTGCACTCGATCCCTCAATTTAAACATAATCACCCACCGCCACCACTCCCTTCACCCCTCACCCCTCACCCCTCACCCCTCCTTTTTCAATTTCATGGCAACAGCAACAGATGCACAAGAAGATTTCACATTCCCTGACACCAGAGGGGACTCCCCACAGTGTTTTATGGAATCACCGCCTCTTTGGGGGGCTATTTTCCCCACAAATGGCGTAGGAAGCCCAGGAAGCTATAAGAGTGTAGAAATACAAGATGAAGGTAAATTCGCCTTACATTCATTGCATTTACAGGAATCTGGAGCCAGAAATGCAGATGAGAAAATGGACCAACTGTGGGAGTATCAAAATGAAGAATTTTCGAGGACAGAAAATGGTAATGAATCATCACCAGCTAGGGGAATGCATGTTAGCTGTGTTAAAGCCTTAAAGCTGAGGAGGAAGAAGGCAAACATTCTGGTGTTTATTAGAGTCTTGAAGAAGGTTTTTGCAATGCATCATTCTCGTTTCACAATCAAGAAGCGTGCATGGTAACTTCATCAATTTGTTTCCTTCAGGTTCGGCATGAGTCATCACAGTGAAAGTTCAAATTCAAACCAAACTTACACACAACATAGCAAATCAGCATGTATTTGTTATGGTCTTAAGAATATATCGACATTTATCTGCTACTACATTCTCACTTATGTATGGCCCCATGAAGTCCAAACAGATGTAAAACAAAATTCTCATATCATACTTCATCTTGATGAATTCTATCATATTTATGTTAAAGAAAGAGAAGAAGGTGGTGGTAGTCTGGTAGAGCGGTCTTTTCCATGTTACCTACTAAATCTTAGAGATATTTCACACTAAATTGACATATCTAATGCAAGGTATTCAAATAAACAATCAGCAACCAAATGAAACACACAACAGACAGCCTATCTAATTTATCAGAAATAAATTTTGAAGATGGCAATAATATATACTTCACCAGGTAATATCTCAACGAATATTGGTACATGATCAGAAGCTATATATTGAGAAAGCTTCATCTTGGTATATATACTAGGTGAATGAGAATAAAATGAATGGGCATGGAAGTTCTATAATCAATGTCTATACTTGCGTTCTATCTATAAAGCAATATTAGAAGCCAGAAAGACTAACCTTGCTTAGCTTGTATAGGGTCAATGGAAGAAGAAACCCACCCACCCTCGGTAGCAAGTGGTTAATTTACATTCTACACCATTACTACTCCATAAGTGAAATGAAATGTCACTGCCGCACATATGGTACAAAAGAATAAGCAAGTTCCTTAGAGGTAGAAATCATCAAGAGACCACTTCTATTGGGGGTTGCGCCTCCTCTCATCAGTCCTGTGATGGTACAGTTTGGCAATCCTTCGCCTCTCGCAATCCTAAGTCACAATAATTTATCTTTAGGGACTGACACACCTCTACAAACTATTTGAGCTTAATCAGGTGAAAATATGATAAAAGCACCTTGAACATGTGCAGATAGAAGGGTTTGTCAGGGTTCATCCATCTCAACTTGTGGTACGTATAGGCAAAACTTAGCTGGTCACGAGGAGTAAACCGATCAACTTCATTGAACCAGAGGCAGGAAAACAAGTTTGACATTGGAGTGTGAGCCCTCACAATGACAGAACCTTCCGGCACATCTGCCAAAAGAATTCAATACATCATATACATCATATAAAGCACAAAAAAACTACAATGGAACCAAAGCAAACAAAATCACACTGCTGGGCAGAAGCTTGTTAGGATCTGATGGATTGAATCTTCTCATCCCATCTGCTTGATAAAATGCAAATTGCTCGTCTATAATGCTGTGATTGTATTTTTTAAGCTTCTTATTTTGCTCGACCTCATCCCACAAACAATGGCGATCATAGTGATTGGAAATAGCATATTCATAACCTTTCCTCCATAGGAAATACTCTAAGATGACTAATGGATCAAGTTGCAGACGAAGTTTGCTATCCAGCCAAATTGAGTATCTAAAATAACATTGAAATGAAGTGCGGGTGATTAGAATGTAAAGAGATTCCAAATAAAACAGGAAATGGACATCAAGAAAGTAGCCCACAGGCAACTAATCTTGTCAAAGAAAGAATGAGAAAGGGTGAACAATGAACATTTCAAACAGTGTCTGCAAGATGGCTTGTTTAAAAGATGTAGTAGTAAAAGCAAATTTCATCAAAACGGCAGATTGTCATATCATTCACCATTTCAGATTGAAGATCAAAACATGCAAAATTGACCTTAAACAGCACTCTGCCTTTCATATGCACCAAATAGAAATTGAAAATGGGAGAGATAAACTTGTCCATCCATCAAAAGCGAGTAGAATCATAAAAGCAAAAGAAGCAACCAGTGAACCATTAGCTGTTTCTGCTTCTACCTTGCAGAAGAGAATATTCGGTGTGCCAAAAATTTGGGTATTTTCCCTACTCTCCTCATATCAGTGTAAGGAAGATTCTTTACCACCACCACCTTCCACAACCCAAGAAAGCCCATCATATCTGGCATATGGCCCTCTGATGAAAGGGTTTGCAATGTCACTTCATCCACAAACATGACAAAGCATACATTTTTCCTTGAAAAGCGTGTTACCTAAAAAAGTGAGATCTGAGTAACTATTGATGTTCTGTTGCAACAATAAATATGCACTCAATCATCATCAGTAAGTTTTCCTTCGAAGGAACTTAATCCATGTTTATTTTGTCAAATTCAAGATGACTGCAGAAATTAAGAATCTTAACCTCAGTGAACCTTATATTTGAGAATTTGGTCAATAAATGAAAGCAAGTTGGTTAAACAATTAATCAGTTGAATGCTATTTTAATATGTTTCATTTGCTTGGTTCATTTTCCAACAGATAATAATGTAAGAACAATTTTTTATTGATCATACGATACCAAACTGTTAATTTGTTCCTGCTAAGAATACTTATGCAAATCATTAGTGCAACTTCTCATAATAAAATTGATGCGCTCAGGTGTGTTTAATATTTTGAGGGAATTGGATTAGCTTAAACTCAGAGAAAAATGAATAGGTGTAAAGAATCAGTACCATCTTTCCATGGGGTGATCTCAAGCGATCAGAATTCCCAAAAATGCAAGACATAACAGCAATGTGGCAACTACTAAGGTAGTTTGCATCACCCTCTGCTATGTCAAATCCAGTGCTTGGTGACTCTGCAGGACCTTTCACAAAGCCACAGTTAATTTTCTGATCTCGAGCCAAAAAAGATTCTTCCCGTTCTTTGAGCGACTGATGTCCAGCAAATCTAGCCTCCCATTCCTCATCTTCAACGGGCTTCTCTTCTTTTTCTGTATATTGCAAAGAAAACCTTACAAATTTTCTACTTTCCACAGGCTCCACCAATTGCACAGTGGAATTCATGGTTTTCATCTCACAAGTGCCTGCAATTGTTGAGTATAAGAGTTCGAATCCACACCATTAGCATATGTGCAGGGAAACATAGATACTAGATGATTTCTCTAGATATATTAAATGCAGCCCTCAGTCAACAAAACTTTATTGTTACTTATGTTTTTAATTATTAAAAGGAAAAGGTTGCATGATTACCTGCCATTCATCCTCAATTTCAGAATCACAAGAACATATTTTGAAATTAAATTATGTAACCAACCAATGGCCACTGGATTGAGTAAGCTGACTGGCTGAATATCAATAATTATATCACCATGATAGTAAACAAGAAATTACCAGAAAATTTGCGACGTTTTGACTTCTTTTTTGAACCAGCGTGCTTTTCAGAAATTAACTTTGGGCCAGGCTGATCGTCATCTGCACTCACATGTCCTTTTGAAGTATGACCTTTAGAATGCTGTGTTTCTGATGGAGAATCCTTACCATGCAAATCATTGGGAGCTTTATAAGCCTCATTGATGTTGTCTCTACTCTTATTTCCAGCAGGATATGTGTGAGAGGATTTCCCAATTTCAATAGTGGCACTAGCATGGTCCCTTTCTCCATGGCCTGCATCATCATATTCTTCCATTGGATCATCTAGAAAGTCCATACCGTCATCATATTCATCAGCATCCTCTAATGTTCTATAGTTCCTACCATAGTTATCACCAGATTGCTGGCTCGTTTCACCATGCACATCTGTAGACATTCCAACATCCTTTAAATTGGCTTCATATTTAGCTTCATACAACTTCAATTCATTGCGTCCAGCCTCATTGTATAAACCATTTCCTTGGTGACTCGTGATTTTATGATATTCATTAAAAGAAGACTTGTTATAGCCGCTGTTAACTGTATTGTGACCCTCCTTATCCACAGAATTGTTCTGTGGTTGTTCCAGTTTCTCTTCAGTGTAAACATCATCTCTTCTTCTGTCATCTCCGTCCCAATAGTGTGAATCCCGACCCTGAACAACTGATTCATGGCCAAATTTGAGCTCCTTGGTTTTTTGTGTCCGTGTCACATTTGTGAGAAAATCTGTGTTGATGTCAATTGCACCCATCTCATCATCTTGAGCTTGGTGTCTATTTATTTCACCTCCTAAAATGCACAAATTGCAAAATCAAGCACAGCCAACTAAGTGAACCAACAAACGCTCTTGTTGATGATGATACAATAAAAAAATGTCACATTAGTTGTTGATTCAGAAGCTTAAACCATGAGGGTCCAATTGCACATGGCTAACACAGCCAATATAAAAATTGAGAAATTCAGCAGGAGTAAACCACCCCATTGATAAATCTATCCATACAGTATCACAAAGAAGTTTCTACATGATTAGGTTCTCAACCCTATAACATTAATGGCAGCAAAAACCATTAAAATCAGTTGGTCAGTTTGCAATAGCACTTTTTAATTGAGATATTTTTCAAAATACAAAAGGTTATCAGCCAGATTGCTTATAAATAGTTGTGAACATTTGCCAGCAACCGAATCTCAATCAAATTATGTCAAGAGATTTAGAAAACCACAGTTGCGATTCAGAATCTCAATTACAGCAATATAAAATGATTTCCAAATCGGGAAGCCACAACCATCGATGCTAATTCAAACACTCCAGATTAGTAAATACTATCTTTATAGGTTTGGGCACTTTCCATAAACAGGCAAGCAACTAGTAAATCTCAGCGGATAGGCTCAGACACACATTTGAGCAGAAAAACAAGAGATTTGGCATAAACGTAGAAATCCCCCATGGGGCATGTCCAATTGTCCATACCTTGAGTGTGCGAGGGCAAGGAGAAATAGAAGACAGCGGAGAAAGAGAGAATGAGAATGGGCGCAAGAAGCCAGAATCCAATCAAGATCCGATACGATGGGAGGGGTTTGGATCGCCTGTGGTGCAGGTGGCGTGAAGCAGCTCCACGCAGGGCGATAGAAACGTGATCCGAGGCGAGGCCGTTTGGAAAGGCGTGATTATGGACGGCGCCGGATTGCCTGTATTGGGCCATCCCAGCATGATGGGATGGGGATGGGGATGGAGGGGTTTGAGACTTTGAGAGGGTATATCGATAAATACAAATACAAATACAAATACAAATACTAGGGTAGTGTAGTCTGTAGTGTAGTACCAAGACGAGATTCAAATTCAAGCCACGACCAGCAATGAGCAAACCAGAGAGCAGCAGAAGGCGTTGGTTCGTTCCCTAATCGCTTCCTTGTTTGTATCTTAATTCTTAGGACAGAATAACATGATGAAGAAGATTTGAAGATCTGTGAAGTTGATAGTTACTCAGATTAAATACCCATTCCCTTTGGCCTTTGCCGGTTTGCCCAATGCCTGATTTAACATTTTGGAGCTAAAATTATTGTTTGATCCCGTAAAATATACAAAATTTCACCAAAGCTTACAAAAGATTTCAAGTGTCATCCTTAGTCCCGTGCGAGGTGACTTTGGTATAAAAAATGGCACTGCTATTGGTTTGGTGAACGAAAATAGTGGGTAACATGCACCATGGCCGTAAGGCTGTCTAAAAATAACTATGCCAGACACATGCATCGGCTGCAATAATAATGAAGGGTGATTTAAAATATTGTATTGTTATTTAAATGTCTTAGGTGACGTGTTTAAAACATTTAGATCAACGCCCGTCCTCAAGGCATTGGTCATTCTTGTGTCTTTATAAACCTTCATGAGGTGACTAATATACCTAAAAAAATTTTTTGATGGACCATCCACTTGAGGCTGACGACCAATCACATGGGCATGAATATATTTGTCTCTGCCCATTGTCGTCATATCATATACATTCATGGATTGATTGAGGGATCATCAAAAGTTGTGTTATGAAATAACTATTTGAGGCCTATGGACATGAATTTGTGTACACACATATTCTGCTGAGTCTCATCCATCAGGAAATCTCATAATCTGCTGAGTCCTGGCTGTAGCCTGTATAGCCTGTAAAGTGTAATCCTGTCGGTCTCTACTCTCTAGTTCACACTTGTTGATTTGAACTTGGAAGCCGCATTTTTGGTACAACGCTTTTGTAGAAACGTGTTATTCTAAATGGTACTTGGCCCAGTATTGTTGGACCATTCATAATTCATTCATTAATCAGCCATTCAGGACTCAGGAGAGGGGAACGACTATTCACTATTGTGCGGTGCAAACTGCAAGGCGCTCGCCCGCTCGCCGGAACCAGATTCCTCATTCCCAACTCCATCTCAGGTAAACTGCATCCTCCATATGTTCTGCAAATTTTTCCTGCCTTTCTCAATCAATTCACACATTTTCTTCCTCTTCCTGGGACTCTCTCTCTCTCTACTTTCACCTTGTAAGGAGCTTCGATATCGCCGATTACTTCTTTATTTGGATTCTTTTGACTAGTATCTTTTTCCGAAGCATCTGTTTTTTCGTTTGTTTTTAGTGTTTAGGTTAGGATGCTGGGAAAGTATTCGGCGGCTTCTCCTCTGCTCACATTTGATTCAACAGTGCGCTGCCGCTCTTATGTAAGTTCGGAATACCCTTGCTCTTCCGGATAACATGCTCTTCCTCTGTTTTCCCATATTTTGGTTTCCTAGGTTTTACATATGACAACATTAGAGATTGTGAAACTTATGATTCTATTTTAATACCAAATCATTCTTTGATCATTGCTCAATATTTTAGTATCTTATCAGCCAAATTGAAGTGCAATTAGGCAGGTCATCAGGATGATGAGTTAAACACTGTCAAAAGTATGGAACTTGTGTGGCAGTTTTAAGCTCCTTCTTTCATGTACCAACTTGCTAATAAATGGCACTTATTGTGGATATAAATGGTTTTTTCTTTTCTGGATTTTCATCAAGGAAAGAGGAAAACCTCAAAAGAATTGGGAAACAAATTTATTGGAATAGACATATTACATTTAAATTTAGAGGAGAGAATGTGTATTATCAAAAAGGCGGGAGGAAAACCTCAAAAGAATTGGGGAAAAATACATTAGAATCAACATTACATTTAAATTTAGAGGAGAGAATGTGTATTAACCGAATAACATTTATCCATGAAGCCGGATATGCATAGTAGGAAAAGTTTAAATGGTGGTGAATGGTGATGTTAAAATTGATGAAAAATGGTGTTCTGTTGTTTGTGAGATAAAGTATGATAAACATCTAAATGTTCTTACTTCAGGTGCAAGCTGATTCTGCCTCGTTTGCATCCAGCAAGCTGTCCATCAATGCAAATTCATCAAGTCATGTTTCCACAGATGTCCTCCAGAGATATAAGATAATCACTTCTACATATAGGAATTGGAAGTTGCATTCCACTGCACAAGTTGAGGGTGCAATTATTAGTGACGAAGATAAGAAGACATGGGAATCTAGTAAACAAGCGCTTTCAGCATTTGGTTTTGATAGTGAAGAAGAAGATAAAATTCTGGGCAAGGCATTTGGCCAAATCCATTCTCCTTACTGGGGTGAAGAACGGAAGAAAGAGGTTCCAAAGCTTGAAGTAATAAGTGAAATTCTTAGTTATCTGAAGGATTTAGGTCTCACAGATGGAGATATTGGCAAACTTATCAAGAAATTTCCAGAGGTACTTGGGTGCAGCCTAGAAAATGAACTGAAAGAAAATGTGCAAATTTTGGAAAACGAATGGGGTATCAAAGGGAAGACACTGAGAAACCTCCTTCTTCGCAACCCCAGAGTGTTGGGTTATAATATTGATTGCAAGGGAGATTGCAAGGCACAATGCACACGCTGCTGGGCTCGGTTTTAATTTCCACCATATTGACTATCCATTCATTCCTAAATTCCTATTATCTTCTGTGCACATAGGCATTTTTGGTCAAGTTATGTCGAACTCTTGTCCTATGATATTGTATATTATTTCAAGCTACATCAAGAAAAGGCTTTACATTGATAATAAGACATATATATTAGTTGATCACAAAATTTTCTTTTACACTGGCATTTGGTACAGTTAGACCTGCCCATTTCCACTGTAGTTCGTATAGCTGCCTGGTAACTCTTCCATGCTCGTGCACAGTATTAACTGTTTCTTAATGTGAGCAATTTGCTGCTCGATCCCCATGCTTTATTTGAGATTCAATGCGAGGTTAAGTAATTTGAACTGGTGCTTTGCAGAATAGGATATCAATTAAACTGGACACTGGGAGACTGGTAGGTATTGAATTATGTCTCATTTATATTTATTTCTATTTGCAGTTTTGGAAAGTCCTTAGTCATCTGTTTCTGTTGGGTATTGAATATTTGAATTCAAAGACGCTGAGGTTAAAGAGGTTGCAGTTTCCCCCAAAAGCAAATAGATATGATCTCAACTGGTGGTTGAAACTGAAAGGTACACAACTTCATACACATTGCATAAAACTAGCATTGTATACATGGCCTAGCAGCATCACCCATTTATTACTAATTAGCAGATTTTGACAGCCAAAAAACTTTCAAAATCCCTTTTAGTTGCATTCTCACCAGACACACTCTAATCCAGTCCCATTATACAAACTCATGACTGTCCATAAACGGCAGTCATAACATATTCAAGGACACTTTGGCCTATTTCCATGTGTTTTTAGCTTGGCATAGCAGGGGCAGAGGTTTTTGTTGCCATAAGTTCCTGGTGGCACACAACCGCATGCTGCACAGCAGCTAGCACAAGCACGGAAGCAAAAATTCTGTCTTGATGCCTTGCTGCATCTTCTCGCACATGGGAACTTGCAATCTACCATTCCAATTTTGAATACATCATCAGAGAAGACATATGTGTATTACAAATTTTCCAGAACCATTTACTCGAAGCGATAACTTACCAATCTTATACTTTTGGTCTCCAGTGTTTCTTCTCATATCCTCCTGTAATGAGTACCAGAGCTCTCTTAAGCAAATAGACTGAGAATTATGTATCTAATTGTAAATATTTTACTACCTGAGGTAGAGAATTCACAGCATCACCGATAGATGATACTCCCACGCAAGGCTGGAAAATGCCACAATTCACATGAACTAGCAGCTAGAACAATTCAACATACTAAGTGAGAAAATATCTGATGAACTATACCTGTATGAATAGACTGGCTATAAGCAACACCGACAGGAGCTTTATCATTTTTGTTGTCTATATTGTAGCCAAGTTTCAAACTTGGAGTTCAATTTCTTAAGCTTGGTGCCTATTTATAGAGATGCACGTCCCTCCCCCCTATACCCTTCGCTGAGGTACTCACACTGCACACTAGAAAAATTTAGGGAGAAATTAATTATGAGCACCCCCACCAAACCCCGCCCCCATTTATTGCCTTTGGAGGTTTCCCTTATCTCAAAAACTTGGTGTGCTGGCTATCGATTTTCCCATGGTTTGAGAACAGCTGTTACTTCAGTGGCATTTTATCACTATGCATGGACATAGTCATGGAGAAAACAAAAGGTATGGTCCCTTTGATATTTCCTTTTCATGACCCCATAGCTAGGAAAGCATAAGACATTGTTCCATATTGATGCATAAAACAGGGAGAGCAAAATCACATGCATGGATACTGAATCAGAATCCATAAGATGATGGGAGATTTGCCTAGTAGAGGATCTATCTGTTCAAAAAGCATAATCTAGTTAGGTGGGATATTATTTTGATTGATTCTGTAGCTACCCGCAACCTTGGCCTTGGCCTTGAGTACAGTACTCACAGGTAGACGTCTAGATGAGTGTGTGTACGTGTGGCTCCTGCTGGCATTACCAACTTGAGTGATTGTAGGTACAAGGCATTTATACAACTTGCATATCTCTCTCATGTGTTGTGTGTCATGTGTGTACCTTGGCTTGATGGATGGTTAGACAGGCTGTATGAAATTGAGAGAAGGGAAGGGGATATTCACATTTCACAGCCCTTGGGCCCTCTCAACAGCCAAATTTATTGTATATGCATATGTTATATAAGCCCTGGAGGCTAGAATATACTATTTTGTAAAGCCATTTTGTTTGTCTTGTAGATCCCATGCTCAGTGCAATGATCATCCACCATTCATGTTTTGTCCTGTGGCTTTTTTTTTGGATTATATACCAATTTAGGACACTAAAAACACTTTATTCCACTTTTTGAATGCTCCTTATTCCTATTATTGAAATATGACACAAAATACCATAACTTACAATTAAGAATGCTTTACATTCTTCAGTGAAAATAGGAGAGTATGAGACACACACTTCGGCAAAGTTTGACACACAACACATATGGAGTCCAATTGTTGTTCATGTCATACCTAATTAATTTATTATTACTTTTTTCTTTTAGTTGATTTTATACTTGAAGAAATATACAAGTCTTGAGGCAAAAATTGGGGGATGGAGAAATAAAATCAACTATAGTTGTCTGACTAATTAAGATTTACATATGACTTACCATATTGAATCCTACTAAAGTCTAGGTAAAAATAGGGGCGACAATTATTCTATTGAATTCTATCAATAAGATTTATCAAGCTAGAATTTTCAACTAAACAAGCAAAAGGGGGCGACTTAGACTTGGGTAGCATTCACGGAAGCGGCAATATCCTAGCTTTCCCACGAGTCAAAACAACAACGTATAGGATTCAATGAATTGATTGTTGTCCCTATTTTTGCTTAGAGTTTCAAATTTGTGGAACAATTGATTGCAAAATGGGGAGAGAAGAAAGAATTTGTTTTGGCTTAGGAACCTTAAACGATTCTAATTGTAATTCTTGTATTATAATTGTAGTAACATAAAGGGAGATTGTGAGTCAAAAGAAAAAAGTAATAATAAATAATAAATAAAAGTAATAATAAAAAATAAATAAATTAGGTATGGTATGAATAAATGAATAAGGAATTAACACTGCTAATCTGGATTTGTGTAGAGTGTAGTGAAGGGTGATATGTTATGTAAGTTGGGCAGTGAAGCCCACTATGGATCAATCCCAGTTCCTAGACAAGTGAGTGAGTGACCAGAAATTATTTATGAATTGGGGATAGGAATGAAGTGGAATTTGATGAATGATGGTTGAGAAGGAAATGGGGGAGGTTTGGAAGGAGAGGGGTCCTTGTCACTTGTCAGCCTTAGTTATGTGGGCTATGCTCTGCAGTACTGTGATGAATCTTTGTACAATTGATTGGATCCATGAGAGGGAATTAAGCATGGTATCAAATGAAATCACTAGCCTTTAAATTAATTAATGAGCTCGCCCACTATATTTGTTGATTTTAAATTTGATTATTAAATTGATAAATTAATATATATTCTATTATAAAATTAATAATTAAATCTTAAGGACTAATATATTAATTTCATCATGACATATTTTATGTCCTCCTACGAACCAATACCAATGGATTCGACGCATAGTAGATTATTAGTCAGTCCCACAAACCGCCCCATATTATATCTATCTGAATCTGACCATCACAAATTATAATTCTTATTAGCATAAATGTATCATGGAATGAATATTGTAGCCTACCTACCTAGGCAAGACAAATTAAACAAGGTACCTTATGAAAAGTGCCCAGAGGAAATTAGGATCCATCGGAGAAATTAATAAAGGTGATCCAAATTATTAAAATATTTATAATCATTTTTTAATTTAATTTGCTCATATTCAATTAATAGAGGCTTATTTTATTTCGTTATATTTATTTCTAAATAATAGACCATGTATCAGAAATACCAAGTAATACTAGTAAGTAAATAGTCTTGCAATACTTGGTAAGTTAATAATTAAGTAGCATACAACTTTCCGACCAAAGCATGATGCGCCATGCGGGTTAAGGAAAACAAAATTTATGGACAAGAAGCAGTGGTGTTGTTTGTGAGTTGCAGTGGCAATGAGTGAGTGAGTGAGTGACTTGTGACTTATCATCAATTAGTGTTTGATATATAATTAATACTTACATGATCTCTCGTACATAGTAATTCATAATTGTTTGCCAATCTGTAGCTAAGCATTATCTTAATGAATGTCCTAATAGTAATAATAATAATAATGCATGCCCCCAAATATCTCTACCTAAAGTCAATTTAAGCCTCTTATAAGTCTAGTGTCTAGTGTCTACATATATGTGGTCCATTCAACCATCATTACCATGCTCATTTATTTATTTATTTTATTTAAGTCCAAGATTAAATAATCAGCAGTTGAGCATCCATGGACTATGTGTCAAATCAGGTTAGTTACATTGCTTCTTATTAGCTCTAATTATATATATAAGCTTTGGCTTTAAGAATACTATGTTCTTTTTCAAGAGATTCTTAAATAATGCGGCATATATATATTCTTTTCCAATCCCTACCACAGCAATATTTTAGCAACTTTCTTTTTGTCTGAAGGCTTCCAAAAGTTTGCCCAAATTCTATATATGTGCATTCCTTTTTATTATCTATGCTCTCAAGCAAATCAAACAACTCCAAAAAGAGGAAAGATAAACTTTTTCTTTCTTATGACATACTCAAGGTTCATTTAAAAAGATACAATGGGATTGGGAGGATATGATTTTATAATGCCAACAGTATACATTTTAGCAGCCAAAAAGAACACATTTCAATTCCCCCTCTCCTCTCCTGTGGTCCATTCTTGTGAAATGATTAATTAAAGTGTTTCACTTCACCCTATCTTTTTCTGACACAAGACATTCTATATATATATATGCATAAATCATAATACAGCCAAAGGCTAGAATGTTCTTGAAATTAGGACCAAAAGTGTAATTGATGATACATCACAACAGAGGAAAAATGAAGTGCTTTTTTTGGCATTACATTCTCTCTACTGACTGGAGTGTTGGTAATTGGTTTTGATACCTTAAAATAAAATCTTATATATATATATATATATATATATGTATGTATGTATAGTTTGCATAGTTGAAGGTTGAAGGAGGACGATGGTGGGTGAATATGAATAATAAAGTCCAGGTGGAGGACGGTGAGTGGTGCCAAATGTGGAGGGGCGGCACAGACAGCCACACCTCATACCTGGATATTGTGGGCTTAGCAAAATTCTATGAAAAGTAGCTTGTGTTTAATTTCTTGTAGGCAAAGGGGCAATTTAGGGCAGCTTCTAGTGCTTATCACTACTTTGACAAATTAAATCACAAAGTTACTGCTGCTGCTGCTGTAATGGCATAATGTGATCAAGACAAAATAAAAAATACAAAAGAAAAAAATAAAATCCTTTCAATAATTACTTGTCTGGCCGCCCAAACAATACCACCTAAGTGGATCCAATATCTGCCACCCCAACCATTTCTTACTCAATATTCAGTTTGCTATATATACACATATATAATTAGCCTTTCTTTGTGCCTGTATCCAACATTACAAGTCCAATTAAGCAATACAAAGAAGAGCCTGAAGGTTGAATTTTTGGGTTAGTATTGTAATGATATATTATCTACATATCCAGTTTCTCCATATATGGTTTAATTTTGATTACTTTGTGCAGTGATTGGGGTTTAGTTGTCCAATTAGTTGGTGATTAATTTCTTGATGAAAAACTGTATGATGAAATGCCAAGCTGGTTTTGCAGCAGCAATATGAGTATATAGTATAGTAGGGTGGGTGTATGAAAACCCCTCCTGCAACAGTAATCATGGAGTGGAATGCACTCAAAGAAATCCACACACTCTCTCTCTCTCTCTCTCTCTCTCTCTCTCTCTCTCTCTCTCTCCACCAAAAAGAAAAATGTGAATATTATTTAAGGTCATATTTGTAAGTTGAAACAGTACTTGTAGCTACATGTATACAACTGTGTAGTTGCTACTTTTCTGTTTAATATGCTTTGTCCTAACCACTGTGGATGCTACTCAAGGATTGGCCTAGGTTTTAGCTAGCCTAAGAAAAACTGTTCTTCTTTGGGGGGGTGGGACACCACAGTTGGTCTGCCTCTGACATTTTTATCCCTCTTACCACAAAAATGTAAAAAGGGCACATAGAATTAAGTTGTTTGAATTTAATTTGGCGCACACATGCAATGGGACCAATCATAATTCCGCTGTGCTCGCTCACGAATGGGTGTGAAAACTGTGAAGTAATATATGATGAATCATGGCAATTTTACAAAGACAGGAAAGAGTTGTGTGAATTTTACTCTCTTCCTTCAAACATGCCATCTGCACTACTCTTCCCAAAAGTAGCTTTTCAAAAATTAATAATCTAGGAATATAGGAGGTAATTAATTATAAATATCTTCCAAGTTCCAGCATTGATGCCTCAACTAATATGTAGTAGGAGTATGTATGTATAGCTCCTGTTAACATATATATATGTATATATATATATATATCGTTTGGCGTTGTTTTACCAGGACAGACAGAGCTAGAGATCAGCGCCATGGAGATTATGGAGTCATGTGTTCCGCCGGGCTTCCGCTTCCACCCCACTGAGGAAGAACTCGTTGGCTACTATCTTAAGAGAAAGGTTAGCTCTCAGAAAATTGATCTTGATGTCATCATTGACATTGATCTCTATAGAATCGAGCCGTGGGATATTCAAGGTACATCTCCAGTGTACAAATAATGAATTTTCGTTGATTTTTCATTTTTTGGATAGGTAAGGATATGATCTGGGGTTTCTGATCATCATTTCTGTATCTTGGTTTTACATAGGCAGTGGCAAATTGGGATATGAAGAGCAGAATGAATGGTACTTCTTCAGTTACAAGGACAGGAAGTATCCGACTGGAACACGAACCAACAGGGCTACAGCTGCCGGTTTCTGGAAGGCAACAGGAAGGGACAAGGCGGTTCTTTCAAAGGAAAGAATCATAGGAATGAGGAAGACATTGGTGTTCTACAAAGGGAGAGCACCCAATGGAAGGAAAACAGATTGGATCATGCACGAGTATCGCCTACAGACAACTGTGCACGGCCCTCCTCAGGTAATTAAGCTCAAAATAATGTAGAAAAGCATGACATCAATTAAGTTCATAATGTATGCATGTAAAGTCACAAGTTCATGAATAGTTTATAAAATGATTTTCGTGTTCAATCTGAAAATTGGTAACCTTTGGCATCATTGAATTGAGGTTGATGGCTTGGATTCATAATTAATTTTCTCCAATTTTAATCTGTATATATGATATTATCATGTCTGCCATGGTTTGGAACATGATAGCCATTTATTTCAAAAGCACTTTCTGAGGCTGAAGATGCTAATCAAGTAGTGAAATCAAGAAAGCGCGTAAAAAATATATACTATTAGAATATATGAAAGTTAAAGCAAGATTAACATGATAGACAGGCATTCAAAAGTCAATTCTATATCTTGTACATCATCATGATAATCTTCAAACTATTATGCTGATGCTAATCTGATTGTATGGAACAGGAAGAGGGATGGGTTGTTTGTCGTGCATTCAAGAAGCCGAGTCCAAGCCACCAGCAAGGTTTTGACGCCTGGAACAACTCTTACCGCAGCAGTTATAGGACCCCATCATATCTGAGCATCCCAAGCACTACTATGTCGAATAATCCTGGTCTACTTAATCAAGGGATAAATCGCAGTCAGCCTTCGTTTCCACCAGAGATTTTGAAGTCTAACCACAACCCTTTTGAAAGTCCAATGGTAGAAATTCCAAAGCTCGACAGCCCCCCTATTTCTGCAAGCTTCACAAGTGAAAACAAATTCGAGCATTGTACTGGCATAGGTAATGAGGACATTGAAGATGAAAAGAGCTTTTTGGGTGGTCAATACTGTGAGTGGAAGAGCTTGGATGGGCTGTTGACGTCTCAAGTAATTGTGTCGTCGTCTTATGCATACACAAGCATGCCCTTAGGCCCCAAAGATGATGAGTTAGATGCTCAAAACCATATGAGCCATTTGCTTGACAGTTTTTCTGACATTTAATTAGCTAGCTAAAATTTGCATTTACATAGGATTTTAACTGAGAAAGCATTACAAATAAAGACATCTCGAAAAGTTGGGGCAGAGATCATACATGCATGCAGCGTTCGTTTCCCTTCCTGGGGTTGGAGGATTTAGGCTAAATTGTATTTCCCTTTTTTTTTTTGTTTCCTGATGTTGTAAGAAACTGTGAAATATTCCATATGTATTAATATTGCAACTTATTGATATTGAACAATGT
>MAYD01376554.1:0-14940 GCA_001909325.1 Ruellia speciosa
GAACAATGTAACCTAGCAAGCTAGTTTATTAAAATATAATTTTGTTGAAAATTAATATTTCTTGTCCAAGGGATACTTCTAATTGTCCTGTTGGTGTGTCCTTTTAGTTCTTTCCTGATGATTCTTGTATAATATCAAAAATAGATTTCAGACTAAATGATTGTATATGTAATGTTTGTCTATTCTGGGGTCGATCCCACTTTTTAATGTTACGCTCTTGTGCCTCATAACAAAGTTTCGAAACCAAGACAAACATGAGGTACAAAGGAAATAAACATGTCGTTATTTTGAGATTCACCTTCAAGACAGGAGTAATAATTCTTTGCTGTAGCTTTGTTATTGATCTGCAATTTGCATGCAGGCCAAGATTCAATTTTCCTGAACTTGAACTATAATTCTCTGGATCTTACTTCTCCATGTCTCATATTCGGCTGTAATAAATACTAGAAGATGAACATTGAAGTGAGGCCCCACAGCATTATATGATTCCTTTTACGCGCTCCCACTCCCATTGACTTTATCCGCGTACGACCGGCAGGCAACCTTGAATGAACAAAAGGGCTTGTGCCCTGTGGGCGTGGTTTAAAAGGGACGGAGTCTGTCGTCTGGGACTCGGGTGGAATTCTTCTCTTCCTTCTCCTCTTTTCTTTTAGGGTTTTGAATTTTCCGATTGCTTTATTCCTCAAATTCCAATTTTGGTCTCTTTTAGTCTTATGTACTTCTTCAAGGAATAGGAATTGGGGAGGGCAATTCAATCACTACCTAGCTCAAAGTGTGTATTTTTACCCCTTTTAGATCGCACAACACAACCCACCTTGGAATCTGGATCTCCATCTCCCTCCTCGTAAATTTCATTTCTTTCCTGCCTCCGAAGTCTCCTGATTCTGCCTTGCATTCATTGTCGCCAATTTGTTTGTGCGATGAACGGATCCCCACACCCAATTCCAATTTCTTTGTTTTGAATTCTCTGTTTTCTTGCCAACCCTTGTCTTGTCGGACGTAATCACCGCTCCTTCTTTCTTATGGCGGCGCCGCGGATCGTGGTGGTGGAACCCGGTGCCCGGCTGTCGGATAGGGATGAGGAGAAGGATGGCGAGTCTCCGTCGGCCAAGAAGTTTAAAGTGGACAGATTTCCTCTCTCGCGCTGGGAATTCGCAGCGGCTCTGGGGGTATTTTTTGTATTTACCACGGGGCTGTTGTGCATTTACCTGACCATGCCTGCCACCGACTATGAGATGCTCAAGCTCCCTCGTACGCTTGCGGATCTTCGTCTGCTTAAGTAACAACTTCTAACTTTTTCCAAACTTTTCATTTCATTTTACTGTGTCTTAAGATTCTAATTACATCAGCTCTTGAAAATCTCAGTTATCTTGATTGGTTGTTAGGTGGTTTTGGATATCTGCCCTCCCTTTTT
The DNA here is from genome assembly GCA_001909325.1 of Ruellia speciosa. Lineage (NCBI taxonomy): Eukaryota > Viridiplantae > Streptophyta > Magnoliopsida > Lamiales > Acanthaceae > Ruellia > Ruellia speciosa. The sequence goes on from MAYD01376554.1 coordinate 1,415, forward strand.
AGAATGCTTTTGGTTTAGATATTGCTTGTGGCGATGCTATAAACTCTCATATACTTGATTTGTAGGCGTTTCTTTGCAATTGTTGATTTCTTTTTCTCTGTTTAGGTAAAAATGGTTGTTGATGTGCTATGAATGAAATTGTAACCGTTCTAAACCTGCTTTTTGGGCTTCTGGTTTTGGGTTTTAGAAGAGAAGCTCGTAATGGGGCTTGTACCTGTGTAGCTAGGCATGAAACTAATGCAATCAGATCAGTTTGCTGTAGGTTCTTACTTTGGAGCACTTTAAATGTCATCATGATTAGCTGTCTTACTCTGTTCTCTAATTGTATGATTGGTGTATGGTTTAGTTTACCTAATTTGTCTATAATCAATGTGTCACAAAGCATCATGACTTTCTAATATTTTGGCATTAGAAAACCTCTTTTGTTTTTTAATGAGTAACATTGCTGCTTGAAGGTCCTAATAAAGAAGGCCTGCAATCTGCATGATTCAAAACTAGTGGCTTATTGTTTATGACTGATGTATATCTTTATTGTGGCAAGGTTTCATGATATTGTTGTGTGTTGTATAGAATCATTCACATCACTTTGTTCTGAGGATGCTCCCAATGAATACTGGAAGATTTTAGTTTTGATGCATTCTCCGTAAATCTGCAAATTAATGCTTATTTGCTCTGCATTGTTGTCCCCTCATCACATTGATTTTTACTTTTAAATATGCTCCAGGGATCATTTTGCATCTTATTCTGCCTTGTACCCTGCGAAGTTCATTCTGGGCTACTGCTCAACCTACATCTTCATGCAGACTTTCATGATTCCTGGGACAATTTTCATGTCTCTGCTCGCTGGAGCACTTTTTGGTGTTGTTAGGGGCCTTTTTTTGGTTGTGTTTAATGCCACAGCAGGTGCATCATCCTGCTATTTTTTGTCCAAACTGATTGGCAGGCCAATGGTGACATGGTTGTGGCCTGAAAAGCTGAGATTTTTTCAGGCAGAGGTATCTTTCCTTTTATTCTTCTGTCTCAAAGCACTTTTAAGCTACTGTGTTTAATTTGAATGCCCTTGATTTTTGTATATCAGTATTTCGGCACCTCAAGAAATAAGCATTTTATTGGTTGCAGGTAGCAAAGCGGAGAGAGAAGCTGCTCAACTACATGCTCTTTTTGAGAGTGACTCCTACTTTGCCAAACCTGTTTATTAATTTGGCATCGCCAATTGTGGACATACCATTTCATATTTTCTTTCTGGCGACTGTTATTGGTCTTGTTCCAGCCTCCTACATTACTGTAAGAGTAAGTTCTCTGGACTTTCTAGTGAGCATATATCTCTTCCTGCATCGGCTTCCCTCTTTCTGTCTCGTATTTTTGTCCGTTCTCAGCATCTGACAGGGTTTATGCACTGTTCTTCGTATGTGACAGGCTGGACTCGCTCTTGGTGATCTGAAATCTGTTAAAGACCTATACGATTTTAAGACATTGTCAATACTTTTCCTCATTGGGTCTCTTTTATTACTTCCGACCCTTTTGAAGAGGAAGCGGGTATACGAGTAGAGCTTTAAATTAGATTTCCTCCCATCTTTTTTTGAGACGGGACACCAACAATGACTTGCTACCATGAGCCAGGGATGGAACAGTAGTCATCCCAGTCTGCTTGGAATACATCTAAAGCATAGAAGTTGCCATTCATACCTCTATCTTCTCTCCTGATATATGTCTCTTTCTCACACCGTTACTGAGGGTTTGTTAAGATCACTATATGCCAGAAGTCGTGAACTTGTACTGATTTGAGAAATCTGAATTGAACTTCTTGATACCATGAATGGTACATGTATTGGAATGTTGGCTGTAGTGCTAGAATCTGATATGTTACTATTTCCTTGCAAAAGGTGTATTATGTGATGCATGATATGATACTTTCATTCGCAGATGAGTCGAAACGGTACAATACAATACACTGATAGGGTGGTCACTGTTCAGTCTTGCTCAATACGCTTCTAAAACAGATGCATTATGCAAATAATTTGGTGAAGATATCATCTTGCTGACTTTGGTTTAAAATTTGATTTATCCATATGCAGCAGCAAATATCACCCCTTATGTTATGCAATTTTGTAGGCTTGAAGCCAGTGGATAGAGTTGTGTATAACATGAAGAAACTGCTTTGAATTTCCTCCAATGCCACATTACTTGCTGTAACAAATACATCTTTTTAACGCTAAATACTACATATAAATCTACAGATTGAACACAAGTAGTAGGTGCCTGCTTTACTGGATAATGACTCAAAGACTATTGATTTCCATTCTAGCAAGGAATGCAAGACCCCCTCCAGAGACCAGAGGTTGGTTAATTAGACTGTCTGTACAAAAATTTTCCTGCCTCAGTCTCAGCCTCAGCCTTCATTTCATGTAACTTTCCCCTTGTTTTTTACCTTCCAGGGCACCTGCCAGGTTAAAATTCAAATTGTCTCTCATGGTTCTTGCTCCAATCCCTTGATTTCCCTTCCTCATCATTGTAGCAAATTCTCCATAGTCTATTCTCCCATCCTGTCATATCATTATCAAGCACTAGCTTTAGGCTTTAGCATCAATGATCTTTTTATTTTGCATTCATTTCTTGGTGAGCAATATTCAATTGGTGGAGGATATCTGAGAAATGAGATTGCATACTTACATTGTCTGTGTCAATCTCTTTAATCATGTCTTCAAGATGAGCATCTGCCAAGCCAAAATCTTTACAAGCCTGTTGGAGCTCGTCGATGGTGATGTAGCCACTCCCATCCTTGTCAAAGAAAGCGAAAGCAGCCAGTAAGTTCTCCTCCCTCTCCATTTTATTCACATGTAATGTAGCAGCTAGGAACTCTCCGTAGTCTATGGATCCGCTGTTATCCACATCAGCCTGAAAGAAAATGAAATCTTTCTTCATTCCAACTCATTTTGTTGCAGTAATTCACAAGTTAGGGTTCCTAGGGAAGAAATGATATACCGCCTCCATAAGTGCCTTGATATCTGATTCCATTAGATCAGAGCCCACTCTTTTCAATCCTTGTTCCAGCTCCTCAAATGTAATCGAGCCACTGTTGTCTGTGTCAATCATTTTGAACAGCTGTCGTAATCCACCAATTTCTTCTTCTGAAAGTCTTTCCGCAATGACCTGAAGAGTGGAGCAACGCTTCTCTAAGAAACATAACAAGTGTTACTAAACCAGGAAATTGGCCCAGGTGAGAGCTTACGCGCATGGCCATCTTCTTCAGTTTGTTCATGTCAGAGAACTGCTTCAGCCGCAACAGGACAGCAGATCCAAGAGGTTTGTCTGGGGCAACGTTGTCATCCACAATCCAGGGATGGCCTATACATTACACTCCAATAATTCACTCTGATGATTAACACCAAGACATTATTAACAAGAAGAGTTGGTAGTATACTATACTACTCACATAACACTTCATGAGCTGATATTCGCTGTTTTGGATCCCTGTCAAGCATCTTCCGGACCAAATCCTTTGCACTGTCTGTAATATTAGGCCAGGGTTCTGCTTCCAAATCTACTTTTCCATTCAGTATCTTTTTGAATATGCCATTATCCGTATCTGCAAATTCAGAATTAGCCTCGACAGGATTTAGAAGGAACATATCAATTAATTTGTTACCCAGCAGAGTTGATTCAGAGGCATGGCATACTCACCTGCCCAAAAGGGTGGAACCCCAGAGAGTAATATGTAAAGGATAACGCCTGCGCTCCATACATCAGCTTCTGGCCCGTAACATTTATGCAACACTTCAGGGGCAACATAGTAGGGACTTCCGACAACCTCAGAAAGATACTGCCCTGGATTAAGGTGGGGAGAATATTGGACACAAGATTGCAGTCAACTTACAGTGATTGACACATTGAGGTGATGATATTCATGGCCAATTCATAGGGGTAATCCAGGGAACAGGGTTATCAGGTGGAGAAAATTGATCTCAGATCATGCTCAGCAATTCACACACACACAACCAAATCAAACAGCCAAAGAATCCCAGGAAGTTAACTTTTTTGTGTTTTTTAATCCAAGATGCGGCAAATAAAGAAGCAAATTCAGTAGAAACATGTACCGGGTTTGTAGAAAACAGACAACCCGAAGTCTGTGGCCTTCAGCTTGGCATCCTCGTCTGGGGTGTCAAATAGGAAATTCTCAGGCTTGAGATCCCTATGCATTACCCCCAGAGAATGACAGGCCTCCACTACACCAGCAATGGTTTTCATCAGCTGAGCTGCCTTCTTCTCTGTGTAATGCCCCCTCTGTATAATCCTGTCGAAGAGCTCCCCTCCAGCGCATAACTCCATGACCAAATGCACAAACAGATTGTCCTCATAGGTCCCTTTGATCCTCACCACCGTCGGGTGCTCAGATAAATGGTGCATTATCTGAATCTCCATCCACACATCCTCATAATCTTCCTTGCACAAAAGCTTGCGCTTTGGGATGGATTTGCACGCGTATTCTATGCCGGTTGCCTTCTCTCTGCATTGGTATGTTGTGCCGAACTGGCCTTGGCCCAGTTTCTTGCCTAAAGTGTAATGGTCTCTGAGTCTTGGGGTTTGGTAAGGGAGGACCGACTGCGAAACCTTGGAGGATGATCCTAATGTCCGTTTCATCGTTGCCTGATTATTTTTCCCTTATTGGGTTCTCTTGTGTTTCTTCAACTTTGAATCTGAAAGAATGATGAAAAGAATCTTTGTTTGCCTGTGATTAGACATGCATGAGAACGGGCATTTTTGGGAGTCTTCCAAGTTTGGTAATTTGTGGTGGTGACAACTTTGGTAGGTTGTTTTTGTGGTGGGGCTCAACTCACTGTCTGCCCTTCTACTTTTCAGACAAGCTCTAATTAAAGTATAACCCTTAAAATGTCGCCCCCGTTTAAATCAATATAAATATTATGTCACATTTTTATATGATTCCTTAGGCAATAACATCATCCATTCAATTTCTGCCAATGTGTCTTTTTTAAGGTTTGCATAATTCTATTATTATGACTATGGTACTTACTTGTGGTCTGCCATAAGAGGAACACATGGCACCAATTGAATTCATTTACATGCATCTCCATCCTGATAAGTGACTTACTTCCACATTTTAAAACATTGCCATCAACATTTACAAATTAAAATTATACAATAACATTCAGCTATGTTAACATCGCCGCCCATCATTTTGCTTCTATCCATGGGTAAATAGAGCTCCACTATTTTTCACATGTATCTTGAAGAGGAAGAAATACACCACTTCAAACATATCTCACTTCATTCGAATTTTGTGATCTTCAAATTGCGTCGAGTATAGAAAATGATGAACGGATGTCACAAATATCTCACAAAGCAGAGAATTTCATTCACATATCGAAAAATACAGATGTTCCACAAACTTCATTAAGATATTGAAAAGCACATGCCCCATATCATGCTATTTATTATTTAGACAAGTCAGGATTCAACAGTACACACACAATGTCTCCACACAGAAATGCAGTATCTCATGAGAAGGGACTAATATTATTAGTAAGCCATTACATTAGTCCTTCAGACTTGCATTGTCCCAGTTCCAGAATGCAGCTGGAGTGTCTTATCAGCAACAACCTGAAGAACACCGGGTTGTTCTGCCAAAAAATTGAACAAATAAAATTTGAACTCTTATCTGCAGAGTAGCTCAGCATAATTATTACCTACATGGATCTTAGTGAAGTACAGATTAGCAGGGGTGACATCTCCCTCCTCCATATGATATTCTTATTATTAACTCCTTTGAATGAAAAAATGCGCATGTGATCAAGGATAAAACAGGGTCTAGAGATACCGGAACAACACAATCTTCAATAAATGACAAACAAGAGTTCCACACGAGATCCCATGAGGGATCATAAATCATCAATGATCTCAGAATTCCCTATTCTCACCAAGAAGGCTACATAAAAGTCATTTGTTGCAGTACAAATATGCTTGTAACCTAAATATGCATTTGATAAACAAAATCACAAGAAGGTCCTTTAAAATCTTGGATCCATGTTACTGCACAAAATCAAGATAAACCCGTTCCAATTTAATTTGCAAGCTTTAGGACACACATTAACCTTCATCATGATAATCACACAATTTTCCGCACCCAATTCAGAAGAGAAATCGCAAAAAAAAAAAAAAAAAAAAAAAAAAAGGACATATATGATCAGGCACTACATAGTCACGAAGCATTCAACTTTTGAGTTCACACTTGACACAACATGAAGTATGGAGGATATGACACGAATCCAGTATTCCAAACCAACCGTGATTCCTTGACGGCAATCAAAAATAAAATTATTAAAACCAGAAAAGGACCCGATACAAAGAAATTACACTAGCATCGAACTTACTTGACAGCTTAGAAACCTGTTCGGGAGTCAGTTTGGCAGAAAATCCACTTGCAGCATGCTTGTAGCTGTAGATCAAAGCGCCCTTTGCAGCTTCCTCACTTTTCACCCAAAAAGGTAAAACAAGAGAAAATTCATTTCGTAATTCATCAGAAAATTCAAACCCATAATTTCATTGCCAAATATCTCCAAGTTATCAATTTTAATCCCCTCACAATTCCACCAAAATTCAAACCCATCATTTGATTCCACCAAATTCTTGAACCAAGACAGCAATTTTCTTTTTCAAAATAGAAAGTTTAAAGGCGAGACAGTGAAATAAAAGAAATACAAGGGCGGAAAATAAAGAAAGGAAAAAAGAAGAGTTGAGAATAGTGGACCTGCCGAGAACAGAAGCAAGGGTTTTGATATGATGCGCTTCGGGCTCGACGCCATCAGGCCTTTCAACGTAAACTATATGAACTTTGGGTTCAGAGGACGATGATGAATCAGCGGCAGCGGCCATGGATGGGAATGAGATGAACAAGGGCAAGAGCAGTAGTGTTTGCACTAAAAGAATGGGTGCGACAAGGTTGTGGATCTGCATCACCCGAGAAGCGATTGAAGAAGGGCTTCTTGTTTGAAATGGGGTGGGGTATAATATGCGGATCCTTGGCTTTTTCTTAGTCCTTAAGGATACGGATGGATGACCGACCGCCCAAATCTTTGCTTAGCTTTCAGCCCTTGAGATTAAATTTAACGTCATTCACTATCCTAAGTAGTATTTTTTAATTATTCTTAACTTAAAAATGTATTTAATTTAAAATTATATATATATATATATTATTTTGCATAAATAAAAATTCCTTCATATTGTGTTTTTGGTAAGTAATCTAAATTCTTTAATTTTAGCAATAAAATTGTGTTTTAAATATGCTTAGTAAGGAATATAAAAAATTGATTAGCATTTAGGCTTAAGTTATTCTTGATTTAGCATTCAAATGGTGGGAGCAGATTTGCTGCATGATGCTGCTGATTTCTAAAACTTGTGCATCATTGAGGGAAATCATTGCAATTGTCAATATTATCGTCACACTGCACACACCTTACATTGGTTAAAACTAGGATCAAATTCCTCTAGAAAATATTTACACATGATAAAAGAAAAGGTGCGTGCTTGATATTGTTGAACTTAAATCCAGAGTGTTAGCTTCAACTCCTACTTAATAAAAGCAAAAGTGAGGGCAAGGCGACCAAACTCGGAAATATAAAGGACAGCATCTCTGGAGTCTGGATCCTCTTCTTCTCCATATCATCTCATGACCGCTTAGCTTAACTGAGGACATGCATACATGCATACGTTTTCCCGGCCTCAGCTTGCATAGATTCTTAATTACCAATTATTGCCACTTGGTGATGGAAACTGGTAATAAAATAGACAGATGTAATTGGGATTCACAAGAAAGGGCAATTAGATGGATGAATGATGCATATATACAGTAGATTGTAGGCAACAAAAACAATATATAGTCCAGGCGATGTTGAAGTATACTAGCTAGTTGTATATCACAAATATTCACAAGCAAACAGGGAGCTTAATCACGTGCCACCTTAAGCACGACAGGGTGGTTTCATTTTTATTTGTTTTTTTTCCTTTTTGCCCATGTCTTTTCTTGCTTGGCAATGGGCATATCTCTATCTCTCTCTCTCTCTCTCAGAGTCGATGATCACATGATTTATTTAGTTTTACTACAAATTAGTTAAAAAGGGAATAACTGGTAAGAAGGATAAGTTACGTTGAAGTTGATGGAGCTGAGGATCCAACCCAAATACCCAACAATCAATGAGCTGAGAGCTAGCTAGGTTTCCTTGAGTACTAATCAAGATTCATCTCTTACCCTACTTGATTATAAGACTTGATGATATATAATAATGCTGGTGAGAGCTGAGTCCTACACTCTCCTATTCCTATCCCATTCACAGTAAGTCGATAATGGCCTTTGTGTGTGAGCGTGCGTGCGTGCGTGCTGGTTTTAATTTGGTAAATAATCCTTTGATTTATTTATATTTAATTTACTAGTATGCAATATAATGTAAATATATATACTTGTATGTATGTAATTGTGAATAGAAACAGAGCACTCTGGCTGGGCTAGCCAGCTAAAATAGTTTGTATGATGCACGTGGATGCAATGTCCCAATGTCCCATAACCAATGTGGCTTATAATGATGATGATATTCATAATACATACTAACAACATTTTACTTCAATAATGCAAGTGCCCACTTCCCTACTTGAAAACCATTTTCCAATTTCAATTCCCCTTTTGCCCCTCCTCTCCATTATATTCCCTTTCACCATATTCACTCACATTCATCACCACAAACTCAACTTCAACCTTTGAAATAAACAATTAATCTCCTTGGCAGCTTGCACGCTTATATATAATTATCAACACACATAGGCTCCAACAACACTAATCAGTAATCACCCATGGCTTCTACTCCTCCATCCATACAAGAACACACCCCTTACTCCACACCACCAAGATTGCTCAGTCTAGCTCCTCCTCGCCGCACTCTTTCATTCTCCTCATCATCTCCATCACATTCTTGTTACTCTTCAACCTCATCGCCATCATCATCATCCTTCTTCTCCTTCAATGATATTGAAACCCCTCCTTTTAGCCCCATTACTACTACTCATCTCAAAGGGATTCCATTCTCTTGGGAGCAAGTCCCTGGAATCCCCAAGCACCATCACCTGCAGCATTTCAAGGTCAAGCACTCCTCAGTCTCACCACAAGTACATGATCTCCTCCCCCCGCCACCAAAAATGCTGCAAAGTCAGGATCAGGAAGATCATATCTCCCCCAACCCCAAGAATAAGCTGCACCTGCACCACTCTAGCAACAGATTCCAAATTACGGGTGATCATGATCCATTTCTTGCAGCATTCCTGGAATGCTCCAAGGATGATGATGGCGGCAGCATTTGGAGGGCAAGTTCAAAGGTCAGCAGGACTTTGAGTGACAGATTGGGGTTCATAAGCATGTACACTTCCTGCAAGAGCACTTGTGCTGTCTCAGAATCCATTGTTTATCTCCCAAGGCCAACACCACATCACCTGGTTAATCATCACCGCCACCGCCACCGCCGCCACCATTGAATTACCCTGTCTATATGATGATAGATCTCAAGGCCGGCCTGTCCGACATCCATGGATAAGTTTATATATATATATAATTTTACTCGAATTAAGATGCAGGCTGGTGTTGTTAAGTTATTTACTACTTGGAAGCAATGATATTAATGTATTTTATTTCTCAAGTTTATTCCTTTTTGTTCAAGTGATGAAATTAAAGCTGGTTGTCCATGGAGTCATTGTAGTTGGACAAAGCCAAGCTGTCTGCCCCGAGAGTCATGTCTTTAGTAAAACTATATCAATAGATCTATAGTTACAGTGAGCTTTGTTTGATAACCAAGTGTTTACTTTTTATTTTAAAACTTTGTTCCCATGTGTGGTTGTAATATCTGATACTGGCCATGGAATTTCGTATCCTTTCTGGGCATGATGCGCTGTTATTTGGAAGTATGAGTGAAGATTATTACAAAGAATTCATTAAGAATGGACTGGATGGGGAGATTGGATGGATACAACACTTGGACAGAATTGAAGAGGTGATTAATTAACAAGGGCAAGCTGTGGGTGTGTAAGTAAATGTTGGAAATTAGATGCTTTGCTGTCAAAGTCAAGCCACTCTATACCCTATCTAATATCTATATATTAAGCTTTCTTTCTAGGGTTTGCTACATAATTCAAATCATAATAATTAAATAGTAGTATGTTATTTTTTTACCCTTAATATCGAATCCCATTTTTAGAATTAGATATTTGCCTTTTCCTACACAAAATTCTTTACGTTTGCAAAATTATAAAATAAAATAAATTGATAAATTAACATTAATTGAAATGGCATTTTTTTCTGGGTAGCTATGACATCAAGCTTAATTATGGGAGAAGGGTCTCGGGTCTCCCATAATTAATTAATTTGTAAGACCTTTTGTATATAAGCCTCATAAGGGAATAAAAGCTGAGAGGAATGTGATACTTATAAAATAAAGAAATAAATGAATAAATATCCTCGGATACTTTTATGGGATACATAATGATGAAGAAAATCGAAGTGGGCATGATCTTGTATAGGATTATTATTCGAGTGCCGAAAGAAAAAAAAGAAATGAAATGGAAAAATGATGAACAATTATAAGATGTCCACTCAAGATTTAAACATGACATTTTAATGGGGAAAAAGGAAAAGGGAGAGTGAGTGAATAATGCAATCTATCTACTTTGTATAGTAGGTGAGATTTATAAAGAGGGATATTTTATATAGAGAGACTAGTACAAAATAGATTAAGTTTGTTAATTAATTAACTTTTATGAGCAATTGAGATTAGGCCATTAGGGTGGCTAAAATATATACTATGTATAGGACTTAAATACTCAACTACAATTCTACAAATGAGCAATTTTATTCTCACATCTCAATAACCTAATTAGAATTAAGAATGGTTAAATAAACCTACTTAATTAAATATATAAGTTAATAAATAAATAAGGAGAAATTAGTAGACGAACAAATGAAAAAAATGTCATGGTGGTCAAATATAGGACTTAGACCTAAATTATGGTTTAAAATAAGTGAACATATATAATTAATTCAAGTACAATACAATAATCATGCCAACCAACTTAATTATTTGTAGGGTTTAGGGGTAGTAATTTGAGCAGTTAAGAAGGATATTTGACTGGGCTGCCACTCTGGCAGCCACCAAACAATTAACTAGTTTGAGACGTGAGTCTGTATGTAGTATGCGCCACCAAACAAGTCCAGTAGGCGGAATCTTGAATCTTGGATGGACCCTTTTGGAGTTCGGGGCAAGAATTTTGCTTCTCCCATCAATTCCTAATGGATTCCTTAATCAAATTTTACGAGCTATAAAAAACACGAGGTGGGGTGGTGAAAGAAATATTTCCAAGATTGTCGAAAAAAGCTGGGGCTGTTGAGCTATTTGGCTTCTGAGAGGATCAAGACTGGAAATGGCAAGTGTCGTGGAGGAGACCTCCGTTGACAAGTGGAATGAGATGAAATCCTTATTGGAGGAAATAGGGCGGTTTGGACTCCAGCAACTAGGGGAGCTTTGTCCATTCAAGCTAAATATTCAGAAATGAGGGTGGTAGGGGTGGATGATGTGGTTCCATGAGGTCCCTGCCAACTGTCAAGTGCCAGGTACTATGTTGGAGAATCTATAACAGTGGAGTTCCAGTCAGACAATTATTAGCGGATCGAGGAGGGCTTCAAGGTTCGTCTGACCTGTGTGTTTTCTGCCTAAGCCAAAGGGAGAGCACTGGCCATCTGTTTTGCCATTACCCTGTCTCATGGCAACTTTCAGCGGTGGTTGGATGGTTTTCAAGTCCAGATGATCGTGCCAGGTAGTTTCAACTGCCTTCTTGCGTCCCTGGTACGGATTGCAACCTAGCCTGGATAGCGCTATAATCTGGAAAATTTGCTTTTTTGCCGGACGCATGGAGGACGAGGAATTATCAATGTCAAAATTGGGTTGAATAAAATTAATTGAAAGCCCCAAAAATAGTAGAAAATGTCAATTTTGAGGCCCAAACAAAATTGACACAAAATTAAAATGTTGAGTTTAAAAAGAATTGATGGACCTAACCTAAGTTTTGAAAATGAGCTTGTCAAAAATGAAACAAGCACATTCAAGACAAATGAGCTCGCCGAACTCATACGAGACGAATTGACCCCAATGGAGATGAGAAAAAAATTAACCGGACGAGCCTTGTCCATTCCAAAAATAGGCAGACTACTTGTTCTCTATTGGAGTGCACAAGGCCAATTATGGGCAAACAGCAGCTCGCCCCTTTGCCCATAATTGAGCAAAGAGATGCACCTTCAAAATTTTCTTCTGATGCAGGTGTGCACGACCAACAACTGCTCAATTTCTTTGGCTGTCATGGCTCGTGATCACAAGGGATTCGTCATTGCATGGTTCTTTATCTTGGTTTTTGGCAAATTTTAGTGAAGCTTAATTTCTTGCAAGGCGACCAGCTCTTTTGTTGGCTAATTCCTTTCCATTCTCATCCTTCATTTTGAAAGGCGACAATACCACTGCTTTGTCCTGGATGCGGGAGGCTATTTCTCCCATTTTGTCGACTCGCATTCATTCCTCTGCAAGACTCTTTTAGGCGCCCTTTATGTGTCCATAACACGTATGTGGTATTTCCTAATTGGGCCAATTCAGTATATTGTGATCAAATAACTTCGATTATTGTGAAGTGTGAATGGAGAGTCTGACCTTGATAGTAAGAGAGAAGGAAATGTTGCTGGGCCACTGTCCATACGCACACACACATAGAAGTATATATTTCCTGCAACAGCCAACAGGCCACTAGGCCAGTACGGCGAGGAGAAAAAGGACAGGATACTCACAATCACCATCCAGAGTCCAGGCGTCCAGTACCGGAGTGCCCAGTGTCACTCTGTCAGTGTCCACCCAAGACAGCAAGACCAGTAGTCCACCACTCCACAACGCCGCCTGCCTCTTCCGGCCTTCCTCCCTTCTCCTCTTCTCTTCTTGACTTCTAATACCAAATTACCTGGCACTAGCACAGTGGCACACCCCCAGCCCCCATGGAAGCAGATGTTGCTATTTATTTCTCTTTCTCATATCTTATATCTCAAATCCAACCCAAAATCTATCCTATACTTTACCTATTTTCCCCCAAATTTCTCTTCGAATCTCTTTTACCATACGACGAATTAATGGAAGGATGTTGAATTTCTGGCTTTTCTGGGTTGCCGGTTTACAGGCTGCTGCTGCTTTCTCGGCTTCTGCTAACGTCCTTTTGATCCGCAAAAACTTCTCTTTATCTTTTCAAGAAATTGAAGCCAATTTTTGTGAGTTCCCGCTTTATTCCATTTTTTTTTTTAGTATATCTCCATGGGCATCATGTTTTTTTCACTTGTAGACTCTTTTTATATTTTTGTGCAGATTTAATATGCTAGAAAACGAAAATCTTGAGACTCTTTTTAATCTTTCTATTCTTGTTGGTTTGGGTGTGCCAAGTGAGATTGTTTGTAC
>MAYD01376751.1:0-13273 GCA_001909325.1 Ruellia speciosa
TTGCCAATATTTCTATTGTTGCAGAGGATGAAGGGGAAGGAGAAGGAGCAGGGTCAGCCCGGGGGCTCGAGCGAGTTAGGCGAGGGCGGGCGGCAGGCGCACGAGCGCCACGTGACGGCCTCAGAGCGTAGGGAGCAGGACCTGCAGCGAGAGATGGCCGCGAGAGAGGCGCCGACACGGGATGCCGGGGAGGGGGGTGGGGCTTGGGCAAATCAAACACACTTTAGATGCCATGAAATACATGCAAACTTGATCTCCTGTGCTACAATATGTTTGATCAAGAAGGGTCAATATGTCACAGGAGAATCAACCACTTCAGAGGCACCTCTGCATGCCAAACAATTGGAGAGAATCAGCCACTTCAGAGGCACCTCTTGCGTGCCAAACGACTGGAGAATTTCAATGTTAGTACATTTGTAAGTCACATGTGCTCTTATGTTTTATCTTCAGTGGCATAGCAGATTTCCGCTACCATGACTGATTTAGGGGTAAGGTGTGATGCATGAAACCATACAATACACCTTGCATAGCATCCTTTTGTAACATGCTTGCTTGTTGCATAATATATAAAAATCATTGTCCTTCATTGTTTTAATGTAATATTTATATAGAGGATGCAGGGTATCTGAATGAATCCCATGGGATTATGGGAAGGGAAGAGGGGCAACCATGGAGTAAGGACAAGCGGCAGGGGACAACCAAAAGGACTTATACAATTACAAACAGGGGAATCAATCAATTCGGTGGTTTTGTAATAATTAAAATTTCTATCAAATTATTGCCAGCGTTTGAATCACTCCGCCACGAGCGAAAATCTTTTAATGATCCCTAAATCCATTGAAAGGATCACTCCACAAACACTCACTAAACCACAAATGAACCCTACAAAATCGAACAAGCGAAACCTTGAGCAAGCTAAACCCTAAAATAAATAGTGTAAAATGTAACGCCCCCACCTGTTCCAGTGGGTGCGCCACACTGTATTGACTAACCTAGACTAGTGGCCAAATAATTTAGGCTCGCCAAAATAAGGCATGTACACATAATCACATAGACACATACGCACATATGGTTCCCAATTTGAAATTAAGTATCTTCGGATAAGGAAAGCATTAAACACATAGATACATATTCGAGTCACATAGACAGTCACAAGCCAACAGAAATAGGAACGAGAGTAACAACGCACAACCACCACCTACTAGCAATAAATAAACTATGATCCAAAACATATAGTCAAAATACACACCAATAAAGCAACAACACGACCCTAACTACAGTCCTCTCAGCCCAATCCCGGATATAATCATGCTAAACCTCCATACTTGAAAGAATAATACCCGGGGATCAGCCACCGTTGAGCAAGGGATCCCCCGCGTACGGCAACAATCACAATAACAAGATATATATAAAGTAGGAAAGGAAAGCGACACCGTTAACCAACTCACCCGTCCCATATCAGGCATTCGGTTAACAGTTGTAAAGAATGAAATGCGATGCACGTGATGCATGAGTTCTAACGTCCACCTATCTAACCTAAATGCAACACAGAAGATGCCTATCGCGCGACTAACAATAATAGAGCTCGTTCTCGGCCCGCTCAAGACCCTTCCCTACCACAAGGGTATCCCTCCCACAAGGGCATCCCTATCACAGGGGGATCGAAATCACACACAATGGAACCACGTATACCACATACGGGCCCGATCAAGCACATGCACAGAAGTCAGTAATCATACCAGCACATACTGAGAAAACCACTC
Organism: Ruellia speciosa; assembly: GCA_001909325.1. NCBI lineage: Eukaryota > Viridiplantae > Streptophyta > Magnoliopsida > Lamiales > Acanthaceae > Ruellia > Ruellia speciosa. The sequence continues at coordinate 1,764 of MAYD01376751.1, forward strand.
CGGGGTTTATAATGCACACGTCAGCGGGTCAGTACCATAAAAGAACTCACACACACCAAATCAACCCCCACAGGTTTCATCACCGAGTAAAACCACATGCAGGAAGTCAGTCCCAACCATAACCGTCACCCGAGCCCAATTGTCAGGGCCTCGCTCAAACCGAACAGAAACCATAACCAAAACCAATAATATCACAATCACATTGTCATCAATCAATAAAGCCAATCAGGCCAAAACGTAGAACAAGTCGCATCTAGTCATAGAATCCACCCGTACACACCCGAATTGCTCAAACAGGGCCTTTATACAAAATCCATCGATACCGGGCCAAACGGGCCAAAACCACATCAATCATAGTACGACAAGAGGCCAATGGCCAAAGGCTTTAAACACAGTCCAGTTAGCACGATAAAAGCAACATTCCCGAAGTTAGCAGATTCGCCCACGCAATCTACGTTATAACACGCGTATGTGATTCAAAAGGGGTAACGTCAGATACATACGTCAAGTAATATTCTCACTGTCTCAGGTCCTAGGTTCAAGCAACCTAAGGGAATCAATATAAGTGCCTAGAAAACCAGAAAATCCATGTTTGCCCAAAACTGAACACCACGTGGTCCAAGCCGCGGTCCTCAAGAACGGCGCGCTCAACCGTATGTCGAACAGAACCCCAAAATTTATATGCAAGTCCCCAAATTCTCAAAACATCCTAAAAAAAGCCTAAGTGCAATAAAAGGACCCTTGCCTGGAGGAGCTACTTGGTTGCACAAGTTGAAGAAGGTGTAGAAAATCCTAGCACACTTGAAGAAGCATCCTGGGTCAAGGAGGCCTACTGAATTCATTTCTCATCCAATCAGAAATTTAGAAGATTTTTCGGAAACTAGAAGAGGAGTACTACAAGTTCACTGAAGACACTAACCTCAAATTCCCAACGCAAGATATCAAAAATCATCCTCCAATTCAGCTACCTGTTTATTCAAATCTGGAACCCACATTGAAGAAGCAACCAGCTTCAAAGAGGTCCACCGAAACAAAACTTGTCCGATCAGAAATTCGAAAGATGTTTTATACACTAGAAGAGGAGTATTACAAGTTCACTGAAGACACTAACCTCAAATTCCCACAGCAAGATGCCCAAAATCGTCCTCAATGTCAGCTGCCTGCTTATTCGAAAACTGTGACAGCAAGTATTCCCAAATTTTAAGGGCTGATATCTCATAGCTCCGAAGTCCAAATCCAAAAATTAAACATGCAAATTCAAGTATTCAAAGAGATCTACAAAATTACCTGAAATGAGCTAGTCCAAAATCTTCCTCCAAGTTGAAGAAATTGAAGCTTCAAGTGAGCTCCTTGCTCATTCAAGACAAGCTACTTACTTGTTCTTACTCTCTCTCAAGGATTTCTTAGACACTAGGAATGAAGTGCGAGACCGTAAAAAGTGGCAAATGAACTGTAATACAGGTGCCCCACTAGTTAAAAACTCAAAACCCGCTGGTCAACACTCCCGCGGTCATGCCCGCGGTCGCTCAACCGCGCCTCCCCGACCGCGTGGTCGTGATAGCTCTGGCAGTCCGCACGTTTCATGTCATAACTTCTTCGTCCGAACCCCAATTTGAGATTTGCAAGTTGCGTTGGAAAACTAAATCAATAAGGAATCTACTTGTAAAATCCTAGAGGCATTGGTTGACTACATCATTCCCGAAATTCTTCTAAAGTCAGGTCATACGTTCCCGTTGAACTATTTACGTCGCAAACCGATAAGGGAGAATCTCATCATTGAATTGGTGGGGTAGTACATGAAAAGACACGAACCTAAAATCCACAAACCGATACATGGAATCGAAAACCATAACAAAAACGAATCGATTCAAACGAGCCCTAAATGCACCCAGTAGTGCCTGCGAAATAGACCCTCTCACTAACAGTGCCTCCCCCCGCCCAACTTAAACTGAAAGGACAAAAATACCCTTGATTAAAATTAAAAATCCAGATACTCGGTGTAATAATCCTCCAATATGTGATGACACCGATCAATGTGATTCAAACGGTCTTAATCTTCCAGCCGGAGTAAACACGATTCCGAGGATCGTACCGACGAATTGCCGTCCATAGGTCACCGGATTTCAACGTCGGTGCCACTTCCTTGGTTTCTACTTTCTTCAATCTTGTTTCTTCCTTTCCGCTGCTAAAAATCTAGAGTTCAGTCCATGGGACTGGAATTCAGACGCCGCGACTACAGAGCCGAAAAACGGACTCACTCTCTTCCCAGGACGCGTGCAAATGCTCACCCTCTCTCCGCTTCTCGTCCTACACCCCTCCAGGTATGTGTATGGACGATTTCAAGGATAATTCTGTTGATGGCCAAATTGTTGTAGATATTGTGGTTTCTTTACTGTTAGGGGGATCGATAAAATAATGTCAGTTGTTTAATGCTTTCTGCTGTTGATTTGTTGGACTTAATTGTAATGGAGTTTAGTGAATTCGATTGAAGGTGGAGGAATCGGATAGTGCAAAAGATGATTTCGTCGATCCACTTAGGGCCACCGATGGAGCCCTAAATGTCTCCACCAGTGATTTGGACTATGAGGTCACTGACCTTGAGGCGAATTCATCCGCTGATATTTCTGCTCAGCTGAAAGTCAAGAAGGAATGGGATTTCTTTAAGAAAATTTTGATGCAGCGTTTTCCTTTCTCTAAAACGACTCAGATATCCCTGGTATGTGGTACGTTAGACACTATCTGTACATCAGTTCTTTTTAGAATATTAACCAGCAGCAGTGAGTGACGACTTTGGAGTTGTGCATTTCTATGCTGCTAAAAGTCCCAGTTCAACAGTTCTGTATTTTGGAATGGAATTGCTGGTTTTAATTGGTTCATTTATGTTGCTCTTAATAGGTGTCCAGCGTTCTATTGAGGGGCAACAAAGGTGTACAATATTTGTTCCCTTTTTTGCATCTCCTTTTGATTGATTTTATGCTTGATATGTGATTGCTAAGACTTATTGGTACTTGGATGCATCATCCAAATATTTACATTTCAGGAGAATTGAGTGATCACACCAAATTTGATGAAGAAGATGTTAAGGTTATCAGTCAGCAGGAGTGCCTCATAAAGTTGCAGGAACTCAAAGATGAAATTAATCTGTCTTGGTGTACAGGTGATCGTGTCACATCTTTGAGGTTGTCAATTAAGGTGAATTCTTGACATTGAATTCAAGCTATTTTTTAAAAATAAATATTTTAACCTTGTGCTTCAATTGCTTTGGAATTTTTTGACTTAAAACGCCTTAATTTTCCAACAATTGTGGTGTGGGCAAAAGTGTTTGCATGTGGTTAATTTTTATGCCACCCTACATTAATTCGAAATGGGCATAGAAAATACACTTTACTGAACAAAATCTGGACGGTTAACTCCTCCTAAATGTTCACATTATTATTATTTTCATTGAAGTTTGACGAACCTTTGACAACGGTGAAGTGTAAAAGTGGTGCATTTCTGTGAACTATTGTATTTAGTATTTTGTTAGATTGTTATAATCTTTTGACCTGTTATATGTATTTGGCTTAACAACTTTGGTGAAGTGCTGTTTATCTGTCGACTATCTATCTCTCTATCTGTTTGCCTATCTATCTATCAGCAGTTTTAGGTCAATTTAGAATAATTATTTTGATGAACTGTAAGGTTACTTTTTATTTTTGTTATATTTCCTTGTTATTTTTTAATTTCTTCAACATGAACTAAGTTTGTGAAAAATAGGGTTTGACCTTGGTTAATATGTATTTGGCTCAACAACTTTGGTTAAGTATTTTTTCTATTTATCTATCTATCTTCAAGCAGTTTTATGCAATTTAGAATAAATATTTTGATGGGCTACAAGATTGCTTTTCCTTTTCATTATATTTGCTTGAATTTTCATTTTCTAACTTCTCTAAAGTTTGAAATTAGAGCCCTTGCAACTCTTTAGGGTCAGAGACTGGTTTCAGTGTGATGCTTTGTTCTGATTTATATTTCTCAGCAACTAAATGTTACAACAAAAAGTTTAGGAAGATAGCCGGGGTTTGACAAAGTTTCTTTTTCTTTTCACCCAAAATTACATGCCCCTGAAAGCAGAATGTTCTCTGTAGGTTGCCAGGCTTCTAATGGACACGTCTGTAATCCAATTTTATCCAACACTTTTTGTTCTAGCGACTGATATAATGGACATGCTTGGTGATCTGGTGTGGAACCGGATAAAGCAAAAAGCTGAAATAACTGAAGCAGGGGAATTTGTTTGCTCTTTGCCAGGTTTGTCATGAGGCTAAACTCATCATTCTGTGGTTTGATGACTAACTGCAATACTAGAGTTGCAGAGTTAATATTTAGAAGTGTCTATACAGAGGAAGGTAGTGAGCCTTTATGGAATATTTCTATTCCTTTTATCATGGTAAATAATTTCAACATGCAATAATGGTGTGTTATAGATGCTATTTCAGTTGATTGCAGGTGTAATCAACCTTTTTTATTCCTTTCTCCCATGGGTTGCTGTAAAATGTAAAGTTTAAAAACTTTTAGCATTTGTCAAATGCCTGTTGATGGTCAAGATAAAAAATTGTCATTTCACTTATGACTCAATTGAGGCTTTATCGACCATGAGAGGATACAGAATTTCCTTTTCTGTAAGGAAGCATATAGTAGATCAATATCTGCAGATTAATTGGATATTTTTACACCAGCAATCTATATTGAAATCATTTTCATCTATTATGTCCTTTTCGCGATACTATTATTTATGTGCCAGGCAACACTATGGCTCTTAAGAATGAAGTCCATCACCTTCTTTTGATACACAGATAACTTCAAATTGACTGACATAAGCTTTGATGCCAAGGAGACCTGCAATAACTGGTTTAGCAAAATTGGCTCTGTTTATGAGCTTCTTCCTCGCATGTGAGATTTCTATTCCGTTGGTATCTCTGTCATGAATTTCGGTTGTGTTATTAAGGTATATATTTGCTTTTGTCATCAAAGTTACAATGTTCATAGGTTCTATAAATTTTTCTGTACCTTTTGCCATTATCAGCATGGGTCGTTAAAACTTATTATCCTTTATTGTAGAATGAAAATATCATTTTTGTAATTCCGAAGTTTTCTTGCTAGATTTTTAAACTCAGCAATTCTCAAGGTTTTCATTATCCACATTATTCTTTTGCTGAATGAGAGAGTAGAATTGGTTCACTAATTGCATCAGCAAACAGAGAAGCTGTATTAATCATTTATAGGATTCTCCATAAACTTTTTGTCGTAGACTCCAAATGTTTTCTTGCTGGATTATTAAATGTCAAGCACATCATGTGCATATGTGGAGAATTTACCTCCAAACTTTCTTGAGTTTCCTTATCTCATTCTCCCCCGGTTGCCCCTGGATTATATATAAATTTTCTTGTATTCCAAAACTGAATAAACATGTGTATATATATACATCAATAGGAATTATATGTGGGGCAACTTGGATAAATGCAATAAATCTAATGGTCTCTAACCCATGGACTACTAATCTACACATTCCCAACAAGAAAAAAACTGTGTTAAAGATTGATGGACAATGTTCCATTTTAAGTTTAATCATTTTCTCTTGTAGTGTTCACACTGTTTATTTCTGCCCTCTACTTATAATTCTGTGAATCGTTATCTTCCAGCTATTTGGAGCTTGCGATATTGCACTGCTGGCGCTTCCTTTGTGATCATCCTGAGAATATTCTTCAACGGTTGGTTGTGATGACAAGAGGCATTGCTGATCCACTGGAATCAGCCTACTGCCGCTTGTATCTGGTTCAATGCGCGCAGAGATTACCTTATCACGATACCGGTACGAATTTGTTGCTCTATCCTTTCATACATGCCTAAATGTTTGTTTTTGCTCTCCTTAAGTAGCTTAAGTTATGTGGGTTTGGCAGCCAGTAAAACACTTGACTAGTGCATATATGGCAATCATTTCTCCAATATGGCAAAGTTAATATTATGCACTTGTGCTTTGAGATAGAGAATGATAAATCTAATACTTCCTCCATTGTGAAAAAAATGATACGTTTGGTTTGGTTTGGTTTGGGCACAGGATTTAAGGAAACTAGTGAAAAGGGAGAGGGAGAAGTAGGGAATGGAGAGAGAAATGAGGAATTTATTAGTGGTTGGAGAGAGAAATGGGGAATTTACGAGTGGATGGAGAGAGAAGTGGGTTATTTATTATGGATGGAGAGAGATAAGTTTTTAAAAAGGAAAACGTTTCATTTATTTTGAAACAACCCAAAAAGGAAAACGTATCAAATAAAATGAAATGGAGCAAGTATATGTTACTATTGGTTGGTTCCTTAACCCTCATGTTGTGTGGTAGATCTTTGCCAAAATAGTGCAACCAAACTCTGGATTCAACTTCTTAACAGCTTAGAAGTTAACATGATGCATTTTGATGGTTCAGTGTTTGAAATACATGCTACCGTGCTAACTTGGATCTTTCTGCAGTTTCCTGTTATATTACATGGTTTCCATCTTTCTTATCATTATAAAGTTTTCATGCAACTTCTATGCAAAGCCATTGATGCTGGATCTCTTGACAGGTTTTCTTATTACTTGCATTAATGATTTAAAGGTGCTATTAATGCGCCTCACACCACAAAGAGAATCTGTGGATGAGAATCTTTCTGGAAAAGATAAACTTACTCTTACTCTGATTGAGCCCACTATTGAGTACATCACAAAATGCTTGTTCAAGGATCGAAAACAGGTTAGGATGGACAGAACATTTTCAGATTGTACTTTTTTTCTGTTGTATCTCAGATGCTTGAATATGGTGTTTTCTGGGCAGCACCCTTCTCTGAGGACTTTTGGTTTGTGCCCGTAAACTTTGGCATGGAGCTACATTCTTTGGGAGGGTGTTAATGGCAGGATTTTGCAATATGTACTTTGCATTTCCCTTGTTAGTGTAGATGAATAGTGCTTCTTTCCTTAACCTCAGCCTCTGGTTGGTTTTTATACAAAATGTACTTGCTTTGCATTCAAAGTTGTATATAGATACAACTTGTGTGGTGATAAGTAGTTGCTGGAATGTTGTTTGGGTAAGGCCTAATTTTTTCTTTTTTTTATTTTGCGAAATCCTAGTAAGTATTTTTCCCAAACTGTAGTCTGCAGTGCTCAGTTTCATATAATATCTGACAATGAACTTATAAATTGGGTGGATCAACTATTTTTTTAGGATCAGTCTCTCTTTACATACCCTTGTGGGACAGGCTGCGTATAGTAGAGTTTTGATTGAAATTACTCATTTCAGGAACGTATCATTTCATGTGATTTCATATGACATAGACATATATTCTAACATGATGACACATTCCTGGTGTTTGGTTGCACTTTTAAGACGTTTTTGTTTTGTATGTTGGTTTGACTTTAGTGTGTGTAAAAGAAAAATGAATAGTGATGGAATAGCAAATAATAAGAGAAAAGATAAACTTGAAAAAGTATTGTGTGAAAGAGAAGTGTATTTTTATTGAAACACGTGTAAAAAAATGTTGCAAAAATGCAACCAAACACCCCAATTAGGTTTTTCTTGATTATCATGTTATGATTTGTCAATTTTCAGTTCTTGAAAATCTTACCTGGTGGCGAAAACCTTGGGGGGTCTGTTCTCTCACATTACAAAAGTAGGCACCCTATTGATTTTTTTAGGTTGTAATTCTCTATTGTGTAATGTGCTTGTGTTCCTTCATGCAGGATTGTGGTAGAATGACATTTCATTGTTTGATTTAAACCAATTATGAAATGACTGACTCAATTCAAGTTGATAGTAAGCTATATCTCTTTATATTCATAGATTTTGAAAATAGAAAATATCTTTTCGGGTATTGAATAATGTGTCTCCCCATTATATAGTAGGGGAAGTACAATAAAAGTCAAAGCGTCGAACTTTAGAAGGTAAAATTCAAAAGAAAAACAACTTTAGAAGGTATAGTTATCCTATACAAAGAAAATGTATCTTGACGTATCAATATGAGATATTCCTACATATATATAATTCTTCCTCACGTGTAAAGGCTGAAGTCTTTCACGTAGGAACAATTTTTCATAAATCGGTGACTTCGGATTTGAACAAAAACAGGGGACCTCTCTCTTTAAATACCATGTGCAATGAGTATCTTATCTGAAAATATATGCTTTTATGCTGTGTGGTTAGTCCACAATAACATGGCTTGGAAGGCCATCTTTAAATCCTTACTGCCACTCATTTATGAAAAAGTGCTCCATGTGTAGGTTTACTAGGCAACACCAATCTTATGTTATCTACTTATTTGTTAAATTTGTTTGCTTTGCAAATGAAGCCTGTAGGAATTGGTCTCCTTTGAACCCAAGTATAATTTACTGTGCAAATTTGATGGCAGATGGAAATTACTAATATACTTGTGGCGCTTGGAATGTGGGGGAGTAACCCATCAATATTGTCTGGCGGCTGCCCTTCCATCTCAATTCTCCTTCATCATGTTCTCAAGGATCTTCCAATTGGATTTATTTGCTTCAATGCCATGGAGATACTAAATGTCATAGCATGTGCTAAAGATATCACTTTCGATCAGGTGTTTGTCTAAGATATGGTACTGTTATATTTTTTGTGCTTTTCTACCGCTTAGATTAACTCTAAATTATGCAGCATTTGAATCTCAAATTACTTGGGCATAGGCTGTGTGAAAGAATTCCAGAAGTCAGCTGTGTCAATTTGGTCCTGGATAAAATTATCCAGGTATTCCGCTTTCTCTGCATGTGCATGTGTGTGTTTCTGGTTTACCAATGGATTTGTAGTGTTAATCTTTTTATATGATGCTTTGGCAAATTTTACATAATGATATATATTTCTTGGAACTTTAACAACTTCTTTCATTTTCTTTTCAACAAGATAACATCTATGGTTTGATCTATTTTTCTTTCCCTTACCGTCAGTTGGATGGGATTTATTCTTCATGCATTTTGTTGTCGCTATTATACCCATGCCCATCCTCCTGATATATCTTGTGACCCATAAAATGGGCAAGTTCATGTTTTGTTATGGGATAATACTCCCTCCATTCGGATATAAATGTCGTTTTAGAAGGAAAAAGTAGTTCATAATAATTGTCGTTTTACAAGGTACTTTTTCCACTTTTGTCGGTAATTATTACTATTTACTATTCTATTGATAGAAAAAGTGATTATTTAATAGGGGTATTTTATTCCTTTTATTAGTTGTCTTAATATACTTGAAATTTTCTAAAATGACAACTATTTGTTTACGGAGGGAGTGTTATTTTATCCAGATGGATTTTTTAATACCAAATTCTAGTTGTTTTATACCCCCGTCACACATTATATGTCACCAAACAGCCACCAGTCCCTTGCTAACATATAATTTGTGATGGAGGAAGTATTAAATTACCATTTTATGATAGGGAATATATGATTGCGATTATGATGTAAGCTTTCATCCCACTATGTTAGGTTGGCTATATGGATTGTATGTTGCAATCACATACAAAAAAATTTATGATTAAGTTGAATAAATAATTAATCAGTTCCATACTTTAAAGCGACATACCAAAAGTAAATGATCCATACATCTGAATTCTAGCACACAAGAAATGGGAAAACAACATTTTGTCTGTCTAGCATTCTGTATTTTTCACATCAAATGCTTGCAGGATTCATTCACTTTTTAATACTCCATTATAAGATTTTTATTTTTATTTTTATTTTTTAATTATCTAGCTGCATCTGCAATTTCAGGTTCTCTCATGCTATGACAACCTTGATACATACTTGATGGTTGCAGATGCTTATTTGGATATTATCTTAGAGAATCAGTTGGTAATCTAAGGCTTTATGCTTCCAGGTTTATAGATATTGCATGTGTTACCAATCTTTTAATGTATTGATTTACATTGTTTTATTTGAACAATATTCTGTTATTTATTGATCACTGGTGACAAGTGAAGGAAATATTATGATCTAAGAATCTTAATCATTCCTTCTTATGCCAACACTGTGGCAATTAGGGAAGACAGACAATACTTTATGCAGCATCCCTCACATCTTGAGAAGTGCATATGATAAACATATAACCTGTGCTTGCCATCAGTGGTCTCTTGTTATTTTCTGTCAAAAAGCCTGGTATTATTTCTTTGTATTGTGATGTCCATGCCTAGATAAAGTTAAATGCAAGGCAAATGTCATAATTTGTCGTCTGGTGGAAAAGTGATGAAGAAAGGAAGGTAGATATCAAGTCTTCCTTATGTTAACTGCCTAATGAAATGCATGAGTGCAATATAAACTTCTGGGTTGAAGAGTATAGCTGTTGCCCATGATTTTATAAAAGGGTTTCCACATATAAAATAAAGTGGGGCATTCTTCTTGTTCTTAATTTCAGTGTAGCTTTCAGGGTCTTGAATAATATAAAGACTCATTTTGATTTGAATCTTTATAAATGAGTTTGCCATTTGTGCACTTTCTTACAATTTTATCAGACTGATGTGATAACCCAGAGAATCATTACTCTTAATATATTTGCAGGGCAATTTCCTAAGTGCCATACTGGATGGCATATTTGAACGTATACAAGAAGAGAATATTGGTGAAAATGAACTGGTTATTCTGGAGTCAATTTTCTTGAAATATCTCTCTCATTTCGCTAACATAGAGAACATATTAGCACTGGTATGTATTTATATCTTTCTAAACCCTACCATATTCAACTTGGATTTTCTGCTCTATCTATTGTTGCTGCCTCTGTTGATGTTTGCATTTCTAATTCCCAATCCCTGTTTCTATTACAAGATCATTAATACATAGGTTCTTCATTGCATCAGTGCCCAACAATGCATCATCTGGCTTGAGAATCTTATACATCGGCTGGTACTAATTTGCCATAGATTTTATGCATTTGCAGAACCATTTTGTTGAAATCTTAGATATGATGCATGGGAGCTCACAAAACTCTATAAACGTGCAGATTCTCAATATCGCAACAAGGTACCATCTTGTCCTGTACCATGCATTTTTTTATTTCCATTTTACTATTCATATAAAATTTTTACTGATGACCAACTGAGTTTAATCAATTTATGCCAAACCCTTAGATGCATGGGCGAGCGGTATCAATTTCTATTGATTAACAGTCGGTAATACTCTTGGCAGTGATGATATATTGCCTGTATATTGCGTTGTAAAGAAATCTATAATAAGAATCATGTAGGATACTACACTAAAACAGCTATTTGCCAAGTGAAGTTGAAATGTAATTTTGGCACCTTCAATACAATCTTCTCCATCAGATTGCCCTGCAAGGGTTGTTGGTGAAAAGATTCATTGATTGGAAACTTTGCTTGATGGGCATGGTTCATGACCACTTTATTTGGGCATGGTTATAATTGTTTCCAAAGGTGTAGAGTAGAGAAGTATAATCCCTTGATTGTCATCTTATTTTGTTTTATTTTGACTATTTTTTTAAGGTTGATCCACCA
>MAYD01376784.1:0-11148 GCA_001909325.1 Ruellia speciosa
CCCCCCCCCCCCCCCCCCACCCCTCTCTCTTCTCTTTCACTCTAGTAATGAGCAGGCGAGTGAGTTTCAGTCCAGAAGCAGCTCCCATGTACTCCAAGCACGGCGATCCAGATGATAAAATTGGAGAAAGCAAACGAAAATCAGTGGTGAAAGTTTGGATTTTTAAAATCCCTACAGGGTCAACCACTTTCTCGCCGGGGAGCTTCTTCCGGCGGATAGGCGGGAAGGTGACCGGAGCCCTGCCGCTGACACAAAGTCAAAGGAGACGGTGCTGCAGCCGGAAGGTGTCTTCGGCTGCAACTCTGTTGAGGTCACACTCGTATGCAGAAACCCTCGATTCTCAGCGGGCTGAAGCCATTGAAGACTGCATCGAGTTCTTGAACTCTTCTGCTTCCCTGCAGAGATCGAATTCGGTTTCCAGCTCTTGAATAAATCACATCATGTTGTAAATGGAGAATTTAGGACACTGTTTGCTTCTGTAATGATAATAAGGTGTTGATTGATCAAATTTTTGTTTGTGTAATAAATATCTCCCATCAACATCCAATATTATGCCCATCAGCGATAAATACAGACTCACTGTGGTAAATAAATTCAGGCAAACACTTGAAGAGCTTTTTGACTAGAAAAGATTAGATTTTTGCACTGTTAGTGGTGATCTTTATTTTTGGTAATCTACCAAATATAAAGAGAATAATTTGAAGGATCAATGTGGCATATCCTGTTGCAAATTGAATGGGATTTTTATTTTATTTTATTCCCACTAAAAACTACTCAATGTCAAATTGCTGATGCAGCCCACAAGCATTGTCATCATCTACTTGTAAAGCTAATATAATAATAGAGTTGTAATGTAATTATATCTTCAAGCAAAGAATTGTATATATTTTCTGCTGCCGGCTTTTCCATTTCTTGTAGTGTCAGAATCCCATATATTTCTTGTTAATGTTGATCCAAATACATGTCCTGGACAGAAAAGGATTCTTATTCCCCAAATGGCTTCTGAGATTACAGAAGAGGAAGATGAAAATCCATCCTGTATTCATTACAAGGAGGAACAAAAATTGAGGATCAGACAAATTATAGAGTACCAGAAATCCCTTTATCTTTCATCATTATCCTGCTCTTCTTCACTTTCCTCGTCTTCATCGGCGGCAGCAGCAGCTACTTCCTCAGGTTCGTCATCGGCCCGGAAAAGCAGCAGTCTGATGGACCTGATGAGGGAAGGAAGCACATCATTGGGAAGATTATTCGACATGGAACACACTAGCTTGCGCGATTACTTCAAGGAGTACAGCGTTTCGCCTGTCGTTAAGCCTATTCTTCTCTGGGGCAGCGACACGGATGATGATGGTGATGGGGATCGGATTCGTGATGATCCATGGAAAGGAGTGAAACATGATAATGGAGTTGCTTCCATGTTTTCTTTACAGGGCAGCTTTGGAGGTAGCGACTTTATGCAGGATTGCGAAAGGAAGAAATCGCGCAGGCGAAGATTGATGAGGACCAGGTCTTATAGGAGATTGCCAAGGCTTGGTTTTTGGAGGTGTGGGAAAGTTAGGTTTAGGCTAAGGTTGATAAGAAGGTTGAGAATTATGATAAAAAGTAGGATTAACGTTGTGAAATGATCATAATTCACAATGTGTAGATATTTGTTTAGCAATTGAAATTAGGGCTTATGCAGTACCCAACAAGTGAAATGATCATAATTCCCACACCCATTGATAACGTGGTTTTTAGACAATGGTTCTCACCATATTTATTGAACAATGTAATAAGACACTGGTAAAACCTCAAAACAACATGGTACAACAATTCTAAGTTGATCCTTCATACCATTCTGCTAGAAAACTCATGAGCATTAACACACTTGCTGGGCATTGATTGATCAAAATGTAAGCAGGATGTCTTTGATCAGCTGTAGTTTCTTCATGACGTCTTCCATTGTTCGAAAATGCGATGGTGGGGTCTAAGATCTCTCCCTCTGTCGGGCAGTGCAGCTTTGACAAAGCTGTGGAGGCTCAGTCCGTCCTGGAAAACAGTGTCTGTGGGCCTCCCTGCCAGTGAACATCTCAGGCTCCGGCAGAAGAATACCGAAGCTGTAGACGTCGCCTACAGGCGAATACTTGCTCCCAAACCATACTCTGCAGAACAAGATTTAGCCTTTTTATTGATGTTTAGAAGCTTCTAGAATCAGACTAATTACACCACCTGATGTACAACAGGATGGCTACCTGGTGGAGCATGGCCAATGGTTCCCCTGATTCCAACCGAGCTGCTGACCGGATATGAATTGCTGGCGACTTCAGGAGTGAGCTTAGACAGGCCAAAGTCTCCAACACAAGCAGTCATGTCCTCGTCTGGAAGAACATTACCTGGCTTCACGTCGCAGTGGACAACTGTTTCCAGGCAACGATGATGAAGATAATCCAGTGCAGGCACCACATCAAGGGCGATGCTCCGCCTTTGTACAAGCTGTAAAATCCTGACATCCTCAGTTGAGCGTCTCTCTTTGGAGCTACCATGAAGCCAAATCTCCAAGCTCCCATTGGGCATGAACTCGTAAACTAATGCTTTAAACCCATTGCCTGAATAATCTAGTGTTGAGCAGGCGGTGTAAATCCTGATAAGATCCCCATGCCTGATATTTCTCAAGGTTTTACATTCATTCATGAAGCTCTTGACACTACCTCTGGTTTGGACACTAAACACCTTAACAGCAACAACTTTTGAGTCGAGCGATCCCATGTAAACCAATCCAGAGCTGCCTGCGCCAACTAAACTTGCAGATGAAAATCCATCTGTTGCTTTATGCAAAACATTATAAGTGACCTTTGCAAACATTCTCAATTCTGATGGTAACGATATGCGGGAAGTTCCCTTTGTGTTTTTCTCAGACGGCGTATGGTAAAAATAGAAACATCAAAACCAGCGACAGAACTCCACCACCTAAAGGGATCACAAGCTTAAAAACATGGTGGGATTTCTTTTCCTTAGATCAATCATAGGGCACAGGGCAAATCCCAAACCAGGCACACCCCCACAGACCTTGCCATTGCCAGCAATGGAGAATGCACATGAATTACTGAAAATTCCCTCATTTGGTACGTGGCCCTCAAATTGGTTGAATGACAAGTTCAGATTCTTCAAGGAAAACCTTTGAAAGAATCCAGGAATGTTTCCAGATAAGCTGTTGCCCAAAAGATTTAAGTACTGCAGGCCTCTTAGGGAACTAAATGATGAAGGTATAGGGCCCTGGAAAGAATTTCCTGCCATGTCAAGTCTCTCTGGAGTCACACAACTACCTAAGCTCTTGGGAATCTGACTGGATAACCTGTTTTCGGAAATATCAAAGTAATCGAGAATTTTCAGTTGGACACCAGAAAGGCAGGGGGCCAGATAACTGGTTGCCAGAAAGATTCAAGCAAATGGTTAGCAATGTAAGGCGCATAACAGTTCCTGGTATTGAACCACTAAGATTGTTCTGGGAAAGGTCTAACTCTTGAAACGAATCCTGCGAGCGAGTTTTGGGGGAGAATGTTCTTTCGACAAACCAACTGAATAGTTACCAAAAAAGAATGAAGATAAGTACTGAAAATTGCCAAAACTAAGAGGAATGCTTCCATTCAAGAGATTCTTATTGAGATGAAGCAAATACAATTGAATTGACTTGGACAGTGATTGTGGAATATGTCCTGAAAGATCATTTTCAGACAAATCCAGCAGGTGAAGATTCGACATGTTTCCTACAAAGGCAGGAATGCTGCCTGTAAGTTGGTTCTTTCGCAATTGCAATTCAGTCAGATTAACAAGGTTGTCAATTCCTGAATTTATGCTACCTGACAGTTGATTACCTCCAAATCTTAATGACAAAAGATTTGTTGATAAGTTAGCTACAGAATCAGGGAATGTACCTGAAAATTTGCAATTACACAGATCATGCAATTTTAAGTTCCTACAACTTGTCAAGGAGTCCAGGAATTCTAGGCCACTGGCTCCCCTGTCCCAAGGGGATTTGAAGCAAGAATCAACCACCAAAGATTGGGCAAACCTCGAAAATCTATTGAAATTTTCCCTGTAAAACTACTCGCAGTGATGTCAAATTCAACAAGATTTGAAGCATTAGATAATGAGTTAGAGAGTGGCCCTGTCAATGAATTATGACCTGCATTTCGAACTTGCAGATTGGGGAGAGTAAACCCTAAACCTGAAGGCAGAGTTCCTTCCAATTGATTATAAGGAACAGTGAATATTCCAAGGGATGAAAGATAGAAAATTGATGGAGGAATCATAGCAGAAAATTGGCTTACACCCAGGCCAACAAAATTCAGGCTTTTCAACTGGCCAAGCACTCCAGGGATGGTTCCCTGGAAATTATTGGCAGCAAATGAAAAAGATCTGATTGAAGAAAGATTACCTAAAATTTCTGGGATGGTTCCAGACAGGTGAATAAAAAAGTCTTTTCAACGTACTTAGGCACCGCTCAATTGATCCTCTAATCGCCCTTCGGCCCATACAAAATGGTTATTTTGGGAAATTTACATTCAATCCGTTACAAAACAATTATTACCACCAATGCGAGAGGTTAGTGTCTCTCTATTATCGCCACCAACAAGGGGTTGGTAACACACCAATCTCTTGTTAAAAACATTTATTTTATAAAGGATAGAGTAATATTTTATGAGTTGTGAGAGATATCAAAAGTTTAAGGAATCCACATGGGTATTGATCAACTAGCACAAAATTATTATAATTAAATAGTTCTCAGGGTTTTTTTTTATTGAATTATTGGGTACACAATGACTTTAAAACCAATGAGTGATAGATTTTGCTGCCCAGGTCATGTTTGACTCAATTGGATTAGTTAAATGAAACTTCAGATACCAGTTGTACAAACCAAATAAAGTAAAGGGGAGAAATATTCTTGTAACATCCCAAATTTTGTCCATCGGAAATGTTATCGCAACACACAGTTTAAGGGTCAACTCTTCTGTGTTGTCAACCTAAAATAAGTGTTAAGACTCAATTCTCAACAGATCAATAGATAACCCAATCCGTGTGCAATAAAATAGGAAAGGTTGCTTCCCTAGATCGTTCTTCTCTAAGTAGGTTTTCCTAAACATGCATAGGTTTCTATATTATCAAATAATGTGCGATAAGGATGATGTAGAAACAGTTCAAATACTATTAAATTACCTACCAGGGATGGCCATTTAATACAAGCCGTTACAAAATGAAGTAAAGCTTAAATGAGAGAGAGTGCGGGCAGTTATAATCAAAGTCAAGAAGCATATGAAACGATTAATGTGTAATGACTCCATTTAAATTGGATTGGACTGATGTTGTAATTGTTTGGAATTGGGCGTATAGGTGTCGATGGGCCGGAGGCCCATTCTGTAGGACCCGCGGTATCGAACCCACATAATCCATTTCCGTGGGTGAATACTGTAACATCCCGTGTTACAGTAAGACATTTCCAGTGTCAGAAAATAAGAAAAAAAATTTCGCGAAATTAATTAAAGGAAATAATTGATTTCAGGTATGCGGAAAATTTAATTTGGGCAAATTGATTCGGAATAAGTGGGCTTGGACAGTCCCACAGCCCAATGGACGGTTATGAACAAGTCCAAGAATCGACGGGTAAGGGTGTGACTTGGCCTATAAATAGGGGACTTGGACAAATTTTTCAGTCACCTTCATCTTCATCTTCCTCGTTCATTCTGCACATTTTCTCTCAAACCAGAAATTTGAATCTGCCATTTTGCTGCTGAATCGAGGTCGGATTGTTTTCAAGGTGTTTACAGATTTGGAATCATTGGGTCAAGGTAAGTCTATTCTTCTGAATAGATTTGACATGCATGAATGTTGGAAATTTTGGGTTATGAACAGCCGTCATGTTCTTCCAGTTTCAGTTCAGCCAAGGGTTTTTGGAGAAGCATTGTGGCCGTTTGAAGCTTCATTCGAAGAGGTAAGGACATTACATGTTCGATTTCTTCTTGTGTTAACATGGAAATTTTGAATCTAGAAAATGGATAAGAAACAACCACTGCCCGTTTGAAATTGAATCTGAAACTAGAATCTGAAATTGGAAATGGAAACCGTGAATGGAATGGATGGTTTGATTTTGGGAATTATGGCCGATTGGAACACGAATTATTGGTTTGGAATGAATTGATAAATATGTGAATTTGGACAGTGGACTGTTGCCATATGTTCTGTTGATTTCAATTTGGATTTGGAATTAATTGGGAATGAAATTAATTGGACATAATCCAAATTGGAATTTTGGTCAGTTGGAGGCTGCTGAATGTGGTTGATTTTTGGTAGATTTGGACTTAAGAACTTTATGAATGTTCATAGTGTTCTTGGTGGCTTTCAAGAAGTTCTTGTTGGCTGCCAATTTGATCTCCAAATTGGAAGATTTGGAGTTGGAGTGTGTTTTTGGGCAAATCTTGCACACTCCAACATTTGAAATGATGACTGACATTGAAATCTGGAAAATAATCATGAGATTCCACTTTTGGGCAAGATAATAATGTTTTAATGGGAAATATTAAAATATTGAGTTAGTGGAGGATGATGTCAGCAGTGGGCCCCACCTGGATTTAATTGCTGGAAATTTTCTAAGGATGATACACAATTAATTGGGAGAAATTAATTAAAGCTGTCTTGTGAGAATTAATTACCTGGGGTAATTAATTCAGTTATTCCGAATTTCAGATTTATCAGTGCTGCGATTACAGTTAGGGGCCGACATCGAATTTGTGAATTATTCCAGTGAAGAAACACAAGACTGTTGATAACAGTACGGACTACACTGGACAATCATAAAACCCGTATTTGACATAGGACTTAGGGTATTTAAGTCTAGGAATTTAATACATGGCGTATTTATTTTCCTTATCCATATGCCTTGTTCG
Organism: Ruellia speciosa; assembly: GCA_001909325.1. NCBI lineage: Eukaryota > Viridiplantae > Streptophyta > Magnoliopsida > Lamiales > Acanthaceae > Ruellia > Ruellia speciosa. The sequence continues at coordinate 6,921 of MAYD01376784.1, forward strand.
TACCATGATATTGCCTGATATACCTGTTATATGTGTACGTGCTTGTTACATCATTCGGTCTAAATGAATTCGCATGTAACTTGGTTAAGCCTGTTGGAGACCGAGCAAGCGATGGTTATTCCTTGCCTCAGACCGACAATAAGGCATATCAAAAAGCAGACACCACGTGATAATTTAATGACGATAAAAGCATCTCATTAATATGGATAATCACGTAAAGAGAAAGATAGAGTGACGACCAACTACCCTCTGGGTTGATCGCCATAGGGGTAAAGTCCACCCGCGTGAAGCTTGCTTTACGCGTTAAGCTGTCATAGTCTACTCTCGAGATTTGCACCCTTGAGGAGGTTTACCGGTAATTTAAGATTAGATGAAGGAAATCTAGCTGTGACGGGTGGGGTGATTCTCGTCATCTGGTAGCTATAATGATTTCCCAAACTTCACCCAATTGTGGTAATGGATTAGGGTATTCAGTATTCCGTTCGGACGTGCATTGGATAACCCCATTATGTCTCTACTCACACTTTAATGCTTTGGTGTACGGTTCGGACTTGGGTGATTCCATTCGTCCGTGCCCAAGCATATTTAGTACTTGACAACGGGCCTGTCAGTGGTGCCCCCCGTTACTCAAGAGTTCTGGTCGTTATTTGCTCTATGTGTTTATGTGTTAACTGTTTGCGGGGTTGAGCTTACAGTTATCTTCTTGCTTCATTGTTGTCCTGCATGATTAAGGAGGACATGGATATTTGTTGCATTGTAGTGCCGCATGGGAAGGAGGTTACGGTTATTTATTGCTGCATTGTGTTTCGCTGCATAAAAAGGATTTTAAACCGTTGAGTGACATATTGGAGATGCACTCGTCGTGAAGCATTTGGCATGGGTGATTGCATTTGTTTTACGCGTGTATGTTCCGTACTTAGTCTTTCAACTAACTGTGCTTGATGCATACAGGTGCCAAGTGTTCGGAGGACGTACCTTCGGGTCACTAGATCACACGGGTAAGGCGTTGACTTTTTGGGTTTGGTGAGGATGAGTGGACATATTTATTTAACTGTTGGTATGCGGTGCATTTCAGATATTAATATATGTTCGGAACTAACTTTTAATCCTCATGACATTTTATTTATCGGCTTGTAATAAGTGGCCGAGTGCCGGGCGTGGGACATGTTTACTTTTGGACTTGTAAACTTTGACTATTTGGGTTGTAATAGCAGTAGTTTACTTTTAGTCTTCCGCATGTGTTTGATTTTAACATGGTGAGTTGTGATCAGAGGGGACCCGTTTCCTGAAATCCAGATTACTCTGATAAGATTAGATAAGACGGTTAGCCTAAGCACCAAGCTTACTGGGTTAGGCCGTAGAACCCGAGGTAAGTTAGGTGTGGCGGTAACATCTTCCGGTGGGAGAATCGAGGTGTTACAAGGTGGTATCAGAGCGTGTATGCTCTATACTGTTAAAATTGGGAAACCCTACATGCTTATGTGAGTAAAATTGGATTTAGACACTAAGTGTGAAAGGGGGGGTTTTTCTTTGCGGGTTTGCATGCATTTTTCGTGGTTGATGAATGTATGTAAGTTAGGTGCTCGTGCGAGACTACCCACTCGCAACAGATTGGACTTTTGGGTTCACTTCATGGGCACTAACTAGGTTTTCAGATGCCGCCTCGTAGAGCAGTTAGACAGGCCGACAGGGCTAGGGTTGTGGACGACGAATCGGTTGGGAATCAACCAGGGCAGGGTCAGAACCAACCACAGGGTCAGAATCAGCCTGCGGCAGATCCTATCGCCCAGATTGTGGCTGCACTGAACCAACGAACTGAGACAGATCCGTTCGACAAGGTTGTCAAACACAGACCGCTGCCGTTTGTTGGACTACCAGATCCAGCGGAACTGGAAAACTGGGTGGACAGGATGGAGGAAATCTTTCGCGTTGCTCGTTGTCCTGACAACATGAAAGTGGATATTGGTACCTGCTTCTTCGAGGGCGAAGCTAGGCGTTAGTGGCGTACTGTGAAAGGAGACAAGTTGGCATATGAAGCCTATGATTGGACTGGACTAGTGGCAGATATGAAAACACGTTTTTATCACATCCACTTGCGTCGCAGAAAGATAGACGAGTCTAGAACTCTCAAGATGACCAAGGACATGACAATCAAGGAATATTACGCCAAGTTCATCGAGTTGTCGCATTACCTCCCGGAGTCATCCAAGGATGAGGAGGCCATGATGGATCAGTTCAGCAGAGGGTTGTTACCTTATCTTCAGACGACAATTACAACATTGGACATGACCACGGTGCAGTCATGTACGAAAAGGTTGCTAACTTGGCCCGAGTTTCAGAGAGACTGCGTGAGGAACAGTCTGTCAAGGACAAACCGACTTCAGATGAGAGGTCCCATAAGAGATAGAAGGGTATTGTCATACAGGAACCCCAGTTCAAGAAGTACCAAAGTGGGGGTGACCGGACAGTCAAACAGAATTCGAAGCAGAATAAGGGAAAGGGCAAAGGAAAGGCGGGGCCGCGGGTCAAACCGAAATCAACTTGTCCTAAGTGTGGAAAAAGCCATTACGGATTCAAATGTGATGGAACGTCGTTTGTTTGCTTCAACTGCAGCAAGGAAGGTCACTTTAGTCGACGTTGTCCAGAACCGTCGAAGAAAGATCAGTCACGTGGGAATCAGAACGCGGACAAGGGCAAGCAACCGGTGCAACAGGGCAGACAGGGAGGAAGACTCAACGTGTTCAATAGGACCGAGGCCAAGGGCAGAGCCGATGTGATTACGGGTGAGTTCTCTCTTTTCGGTAAGTCTGCTTTCGTTCTGTTTGATTCGGGTGCGTCATGTTCATTCCTTGCATCACATTTTGCACATTTGCATAGCATAGTTCCTACGGATAGGGTTAGGGTGTTAGTAACCTTACCTTCAGGGGAATCAGTTGAATGCTCACAGTTGCATAGAGATCTTCCAGTTCAGATACATGGTACAGTTACGCCGTCAGATCTGTTCGACTTTTCGCTGACAGACTTCGACATTATTCTGGGAATGGATTGGTTGTCACGCTATCAGGCCAGAATCGACTGCCAGAGTCAGAAGCTGAGTCTGAAAGGACCGCGGGGTGTCAGAGTGACTTACCGGCAGAATCTGAGGGAACCGAATATCAGAACAGTGTCAGCTGTCCGATTCATATTAGAGGTCAGAAAAGGGTACCCAGTGTTCTTGTGCTCAGTATTGGATCTCAATGCAGATTTGTCAGAATTGGAGAACAAGCCGGTCGTGAACGAATTTCCTGAGGTGTTTCCAGAGGAGATTCCTGGATTGCCTCCGGTAAGGGAAATCGAGTTCACTATTGAGTTGGTTCCGGGGACCAGACCGATTCACAAGGTGCCGTACAGGATGGCACCGACTGAGCTAAAGGAATTACAGGAGCAATTAAAGGAACTTCTTGACAAAGGGTACATTCGGCCAAGCGGATCGCCTTGGGGTGCACATGTGTTGTTTGTCAAGAAAAAGGACGTAAGTCTACGGTTGTGTATAGACTACCGGGAATTGAATAAAGTGACGATCAAGAATCGATATCCGTTGCCGCAGATTGACGATCTCTTTGATCAGCTTAAGGAAGCGACTATCTTTTCCAAGATTGACTTGCGATCGGGTTACCATCAGCTGCGGATTGCTGAGGGTGATATCGCTAAGACCTCTTTTAGGACACGATACGGGCATTTTGAGTTTACAGTGATGCCTTTTGGATTGAAAAATGCTCCAGCGGTGTTCATGGATTTGATGAACAGGGTGTTTAGAGACTTCCTAGACAAGTTCGTTGTCGTGTTTATCGACGACATATTGGTTTACTCGAAGAGTTTCGAGGATCATGTGGGGCACTTAAGGCAGGTATTACAGACCTTAAAGGATAACAAGCTCTATGCAAAGTTATCAAAGTGCGAGTTTTGGTTAGACCGTGTCGCCTTTTTGGGACACATCGTGTTTAAGGACGTAGTGGCAATGGACCCAGCTAAGGTTGAAGCTGTTCGAAACTGGCTTACTCCCAAGAATGTGACGGACATTCGAGCTTTTCTGGGATTAGCCGAATACTATCAGAGGTTTGTGGAAGGATTCTCCAAAATAGCCAAGCCGATGACTCAATTAATTAGGAAAAATGTGCCGTTTCAATGGAATGACGCTTATGAGGAAGCATTCCAAGTGTTGAAACAAAGATAACCACGACTCCAGTGT
>MAYD01376806.1:0-12708 GCA_001909325.1 Ruellia speciosa
TCTTGTTAGATTCGTTTTAATGAGTATTTTCAAAATATTAATTTTATATATTTTTTACCTACTGATAATTAACGATTTTAATAATTAAAGTTATGTCTCGACAAACATGTCTGTTCCAAATATTGCAATCATTTTATAACAGAGGAATTATAATGTTTTGTACATTTGCTAAAAAAAAATGATTACTGCACAGAAATGGGGACAAGGAAAGCGATATAATCCAAAAAAGATAGATTATATAATTAATAATTAAGTAAAAAGAATATTAATTAAAAAAATGAATGAATGTTTGGTAAGAGAGACAGCAATACATGTGTTGGTCTCCAACTCAAAATTTCAAAGTCCCAAAGTCGCAAGCCTCGAAGCTCGATAGTCAATACAGTAATAGAGAGGTACAAGTACTGTTGATATTGCCTCAATTTTTTAATTTTTTATATTTGTTTGAATGAAAATTAAAACTTAGAAAATGCAGGCAGTGGGAGCTTAAAAGCATTAGTAATACTTTTGTGATGAGTGGTGAGCCTCCCTTGGTTTGGCAGTTGGCTTCCAAATTCCATTTAAGTGATGGGAATGAATGCAAATATAGCCAAACAGGGACAGTGTACTTGTATATATTATCTGATTAGCATCATTTAGCTGTATGTGCAAGTAGTGAGTTTCAACTGTGAGTGTGTGTGAGTAGCTGAGAAAGGAAGTAGTATATATATACATAAAGATTAAAGAGTGGAGAATGGACAAGTTAGAGTGTTGTTTTGTAGATTAGCTTAGGAGAAAGGGGAAAGCAGAAAGCAGAAAAGAGAGTGGAGGTTGTTGGGTTGGGTTTGAGTAGTTTCCTGAGTTAAAGGGGTTTCACTGTTTTAGTTTAGGTGTGTGTTGTTATTTGTAAATGGGGGCAGCAGGCAGCTTCTTCTTCTTGTTGGCCTCCTGCTGCTGCTTATTATTAGTATTATGCTTAGGGTCCTGTCAAGCCCAAGCTGCAGAGAGGAGAGTCCCTTCTTCTCCTTCGTCTTCTTCCTCACAGAAGACACAGCTTCTTCAAGTTGTGAAGCACTTGAACAGGCTCAACAAGCCTCCCATTAAATCCATTCCGGTACTGTTGTTTTCCGTAACATAATTAGGCCCTTGTCTTTTTCTTAATTTCTGACATTATCATACTCCTATCTATCTATGTAAGTGTATGTATGTGTCATGTGTGTGATGAATGATGATGACTCCGGTGCAGAGTCCAGATGGGGACACCATTGATTGCGTCCATATCTCTCACCAGCCGGCTTTTGATCACCCTTTCCTCAAAGACCACAAAATCCAGACAAGCCCCACTTACCACCCGGAGACCACCACCAAGATACCATTCTCCTCCTCTTCCTCCTCCTCAGGATCAGCCCCAATCTCTCAACTTTGGCACATGAATGGCAAGTGCCCTGAGGGCACCATTCCCATCAGGAGAACAAAACAGGAAGATGTATTGAGGGCAAGCTCCGTCAAAAGCTATGGAAAGAAGAACCACAAAACCATCGCCAAGCCCAGGTCTCCAGATCCCGACTTCATCAATCAAAATGGCCATCAGGTAAACTAATTATTAAACCAAGCTTTTCTTTTTCTACTAGCCACACTTTACTTGCTTGCTTTTGCCTTTTCTTTATCCTTTTCATGGACTCATGGACTCATGGGCTCCTTGTCCTTTTTCCCTTGTGTAACCAGCACGCCATAGCCTACGTGGAAGGCGACAAGTATTATGGAGCTAAAGCCACCATTAATGTTTGGGCACCGAAAATTCAACAGCCTAATGAGTTCAGCTTGTCTCAGATTTGGCTCTTGGGAGGTTCTTTTGGCCAAGATCTCAACAGCATTGAAGCTGGCTGGCAGGTATCCATCTCATGTCTGATTATTACCGATTGATTAATGAACGTATAACTGGTCGTATAATGTGCATACTGATATACATATTGGTTTCAGGTGAGCCCCGATCTCTATGGCGACAACAACACCAGGCTCTTCACATACTGGACCGTAAGCTCACAACAAAATTTTAATTTGGTGTTACTAAAGAAGCAAAGTATGAAGTTCCTAATTGTCTGCAGATTGATCATTGATCATAACATATTAATGCAGAGTGATGCATATCAAGCAACTGGTTGCTACAATCTTCTTTGCTCTGGCTTTATTCAAGTCAGCAGCCAAATCGCAATGGGCGCAAGCATCTCTCCTGTCTCTTCACTCCAAAATTCCCAATACGATATCAGCATTCTTATCTGGAAGGTATTAACTAAATAAGTCCAAACTAGTACATAGATATTGTAAGATGATGATGATAGATCGTATCATGGTTATTGCAGCAATCAATGTACAATTCTTAACATTGTTGTCTTTAACTGCACAATTAACAGGATCCGAAAGTGGGGAACTGGTGGATGCAGTTTGGGAATGAGCATGTATTGGGATATTGGCCAGCTTTCTTGTTCTCCTACTTGGGGGACAGCGCGACCATGATTGAGTGGGGCGGAGAGGTGGTGAATTCGCGGCCAGACGAGCACCACACGTCGACTCAGATGGGCAGTGGGCGTTTCCCGGAAGAGGGATTTGGGAAGGCAAGCTATTTCAAGAACATTCAAGTAGTAGACCAGTCCAACAATCTAAAGAACCCCAAAGGCCTAGGCACTTTCACAGAGCAATCCAACTGCTATGATGTTAAGTCAGGGCATAATAAGGATTGGGGACACTACTTTTACTATGGAGGCCCTGGTAGAAATCCCAACTGCCCTTGAATCCTTTAACATATTATTACTATTACTATTATTATTATTATTAAATGTCAATGTCTGATTCAATTCAATGTCCCAACTAGGCTGCTAGCTAAGCTAAATACTATCTAGTATAGTATATAATATACATCCATGTCCTTGGCCCTTGTGGCCTTCCTTGTCTTCTTGTGCGTTTGTAATTTTGTTAGGTTTCTCAGTGGGTGGTAATTTTTGACCCTTTGTGTGAATGGGAAAAGTGAGCTGAGAAAACAAAGATTAGCTGCCCTATTGCATATTTGCATGTGAGCATCCCTTTGGCATTTGTCAATTCTGAATTTTGTCATTGGATTCTTTCTAGTGGATGGAATTTACATTATCTTGTTCTATTATAATAACAATGGAACTTGGAAGCTCTGCAAGTCATATCTTGTGTGTTTTTGGGGTAGGTACTAGGTAATAGCCCAAAAATCAAATGGATGAGGATGGGCTACCCAATATCTCTTTAGCAAGGCCTAATAAGGCATAAGCCCATTAAGAATATTCTTTGATTTTACAAAATTTATAAATCGGTTTAACCTGTCACCCACACTCTTCTAGGGTTTTGGACTGGGGGCTAGTTTGAAAATCTTGTCCAATCTCCCTTTTATATAAGGGTTGAGAAGCATGCAAATTTAGGAGGGATGATCTAGCTTTCATTGTCTGGCTTTATATTGAAGCAAACACTTCCAAGCATTACAAAGTATCTCTTATTTGCTAAGGTAATAAAAAATCTTTTATTTTTATCAGCCGACTTGGTTTACTTATTGTGATAACAAAATTTTCACTACACAAGGTAAATTGCAAAAATTTGAACAAAAGCAGAAGCAAGATTATTCTAGGATTTTGAACCAAGCCTTGGTCCTCCGACAATGAAAATCATGAGCGATTTAATGAGATCAAATTCAATCAAAGGATGTCCAGGCATACATTTGGCAATTTTTTATTCATTCAACAAAATCCAAATGTATCGATCAAAATGGCAATTTCCTTGTTTCTGTAGATAAAACAATTGGCCATAAATTTTAAGCAACAGAAAGAGATTGATGCTTGATACTATTGAAACTCGTCATTCAAAATTTACTAGGTCAAGTAGTTTAACTCGACTCGACTCTAAAAGGAAAATTTTCTTAACAAGAGAAGTTAATACAGTAGAGTTGAGGGACAAACACAATGCCACAACCCTTTTCACAAATGGAAATAAATGGGAAGGGACCATCCATGATCCATCCAACACCAACCAACACACAATTCCTCAATACTACCAATATATTGTTACTACCCTACGTCTCACGGTGCCCAACCTCCCCCCTCCCATGTCCATTCGTATTCGTATTCGCATTTTTATCCCTTCTGCATATCCAAGAATCAAATTAAGAAACACAGACTCAGTATTCTTTGCATCTGCTGCATTTGTCACAGCATCCGTCCATCATTCAGAATCACTTTCCATGCTCCCCATCGCTTTCAAACCTCGGGGTTTCTGCAAACAAACAAGTTCACACTTTTTAAACCTACATTCATCATTGACTCCAAAAGAAGCAGCAATCTTGTGGACAATGGTGGGACAAATCTGTTAACTATGCACCAGTGTATTTAATCAAGATTCAAGAAGATCAAGCAAATGTTGATGTCATAAAAACTACTACCTTCTTTGAAGTCTTCTTCTCTCTCACTTCATACCTCTCCTGGCACAAGTCGGTTAACCACGCACCAGGACTCACCAACTGCAGGAAAATGGAAATGAGACGATGTAAACAAACATAGAAAATTGTACTGCACATTTCAAACTTCAACTTACCAATATAGTCCTTTGGATCATCTTGGCCCGCTTCTTTGGCCTCTGAGGTGGTTTACAACCTTTCATCGCCATAAAATCTTCCTCTTTTTCTTTACTTGACAATGTGATTAGCAACTTGGGCCAAACAATTTTCTTTTTTTCCTCCTTTGGATCTGCAAACAACCCCTTGCAACCATCATCAAGCCCACCAGACCCCCTTGTTGTATAATACCTGTCTTCCTTCTCAGGCGATAAGGACGTCGATGCCTTTCGATGATCAATTGCAGTAGATCTGCTAATTCCCAATTCCCTGAGAAAAAGATAGAAGTTCAATAAATGATTTATTCAGCCTCAATCTGTGTAAACTATATGACTCCATTTCTGACAAGTAACAAATTCTTTGAGCCAATTGTAGAAAATCATCAGCATAAGGGCAGTTTTTTCTCATAGAGAATCACTTCTCCAACCAAATTAAACAGTAATTAAACTTATTTTCCACATCAAAAGAAACCTGGTTTGCCAAATTAGCTCCTTTTCCCAATTATGAATAGATCCAACAACCAGTTCAAAAGGCACAAGGATTTCTCAAGATTATCGGATTCACAAGTTCCTTTTACAGGATACTAAACATAAATCTCATCCTTCTTACAAAAAAGGGTTTAAACAACTAAATTTAAACTCTTTAAAAATGCATTCATAAGACAAACATCCAAAGAATTTCCCAAAGCACTATCCCCCTTTCAAGAGACTTAAAATAGAAAAATGAACATGAATTCCCAACCCAAAATCTCACTACCAGAAGGCAGAAGCCAAATCTAAAAAACTCATCCTCCATTGCTCCAAAATAACAGATTTTAAAAATCCAATATATCGAAATCAGATAAAGACACATATAAAAAAAACAACAAAGATTCAATCTTTCTCCCTCTTGCTACCTGTTAGGTCGATGAGGAGAAGGAATTGGTGGAAGAGGACGCCCATCTTTACTACAGCTGTTAACATTATTATTACTGTGGTTATTCTCCACAACTCTCGAAGTAATTTTCTTCTTCACAACAACGCCGCCGCCGCCGACGCTTCCATCTGATTTTCCATTCAAAGACGATTCTTTTACTTTCACACACCTCAGCCTCTTCCTATTCCCCCACTGCAATTTATCCATACCCGCGAGTGCAAAATCTGCAGCAGCAACAAAATTCAAAGCAACCCCATTGGAGATCTTTTGAGCACAAAAAGAAGAGGCAAAAAATGAAGTGGAAAATAGAAGAAGAGGGAAGAAAAGTCAAACCCACCTCAAGATCTGATGGAAGATGCAGTCAGTGCCAATGGAGAGAAGATTGCCCAAAACACAGACCCTGTATTCAGGAATCTAACAATGGGATATTCAGCATAATTTCATATACAAAATTGGGAAGAGGATGGAGAGAGCGTTATTGGTTGCTACTGCCTACTGGTTGAAGAGCAGCGCAAAGGGATGGTTTTTTTGCCTTCCTTTCTTGGCTGGTTTGAGGGTTGCAGTGTAAGTTGTAACTTAAGAAAAAGAAAAGAAGCAATTTTGATTGAAACAAGGGGTGGGGAGAGGGGTGGGGTGTTTTCAATTTGAGGGATTTATCATTTATTTACTTGGTCAATGAAAAATAACAAATAAATAAATAATGGACTTTTTTTCTCTCCTCTTTTTTTTCTCCTCTTTTTTTTCCCTGTTATCCTTTAGTATACTAAATAATGTCATACTTGTGTGTGGTTTAAGGAGTAGTATCAAAATTCCTTTTTACCCTTCTGTATAGAGTCTCCCAAGTCCCAAGTTGGATTTTTAATTTTTTTGAGGGGAAAAAAGGAAAAAGGTATCTTCGGAGGGGGCGGGATTAAGCGAGAGGAATCTTGGCCGTCCGATGTTGATTGGACGGTGAGATTTGTGTAGTGGAGCGGGTTTCCTACAGAATCCCATGGGCCATTGTGAATTCCATATTGGGCTTTTGGGCCGAAATTTGGATGGCCCAATTTGAAGAAATAAATAACAAGGAAATGAAGGAATCAAGGGGTGAGATGTATTGGACAACCCTAAGTTGAGGAGGAAAAGAATAGAATGTGGGTGTTTTATACTCCCATTCTTCTCCAGAGATTCCTGTGAAAATGTTTTTCGATGAATGAAGCAGTAAGCAGTCAGCAGTAAAACAAGAATTAAACAAATTTCAAAAGTTACATCCAATTTGACCTCCATTCTACTATTGATGATTTCTCAGTGGGGTTTTGCTTTTGCAGAGTAATCTCGGACCACCGACCACCCCATTTAGATTTAAGGTTTGTACTGCTTTTTGCACCATCTATACTAATACTTAGCATCTAAATTCAACCCCATCCAAATTCCAAACGTGACCCACCAGCCTCAAACCCCATTGCATTTCTACAATTACTGATGTTGTCTTCTCCTTCATTTACAACAATAGCCACCTGTATCTATGACCCATATATCTACCATGACACTTGTTCAAACCTACACCAGGCCTAACTTTAATCTATCAAAAATAATTGTATAATTTTAATAAATAATTAACACCCATAAAAATGCAGGGTAGGTGACGCAATGGCCAATTCCAAGAGGAACATAATAAAGCTTGAAATCCTCACGTTGATTGTGGTTTAGAGAGATTAGAGTTGTACCCAGAATTTTTCATACATAGTAACCGTAGGTTCAAATTCACAAATTAAATGAGCCAATGAGGACATTGAGCACCTTGCAACTTATCCAATCTTTCGTGTTGATCTTCGGCCCTTTGCCTATGAGATAGGTGAGTTTTAGTGAGTTCTGAACGAGTTGGTTGTGTGAATTTTTATGATGTTTTACCAAATCCACATACCCCTGCAGCTGAGTCAAAGGGTAAGAAGGAAACCAAGTGTAGGGTTTTTATAAGTTCATTACATGTTTACACTAGGATAAAAGCCTCTGTATATAGATTCACTTGTCATGGTTTGCTCTCCAATAGACGCCTAAAAACACCCCGATTGAATCTTAGAGAGGCAGTATGAAATACTCAGCCCAATAAAATTTGAAGCATCTTATGTTGAAGAATTTCAAACATATGATTATGATTGGCACAGACAGACTTGACAGTGGTGTAATGCATGGCACTCAAGATGGTCATACTCATACACAAGTACACACCCATACCTATTTTGCCTATTAAAACATGACAAGATAGCCACGAATAACAAACTAGATATATTGTTACATTACACACCGCTTTGTATTGTGCTCACTTACATTCTTACAAGCAATTGCATATAAGTATTTCATCCATCATACACTAAAACATTAAATCAATTCCCCCTAATGGTAGTATAGATGGCTGAACAAACCTCAACCAATTTTCAATAATATCATTAGTGACATCTCAGCTTACACCAATTCATTCTTCCACTGTTGGATCCACAGTGTATGCTTATGGTCCTTTTTTTTTATTTTATTTTTCTATTTATAACAACCGTAATCATATGTAGAGAACATCAACCACTTACGTAATCCATCAACTACACCAACCATTCTCAGTCTGAACATCTAAAAAGCAAAAGGAAAGGTTCACCATCACCATGTTCACTATATGATTATGATAATCCATCCAGCACATAACAATTAACATGCCCACCTGGCTGCACTTGCTCTTCTTTTTCCTTAATTATTTACTATTTAGTTATTTCATAAAACCTGTGTATGTCTACAAAACACACACACACAATTTCCAACCAACCGTACTTAATTTTAATCTTCCTTTCCGAGTGTATTTTTTTGTTCAACGAGCCCAACTCCAGCTGGATTGTTTGTTTTATTTTCTCAAATGTCTTCCAAAACTAGCATTGCAGCAACTCACATATAAGTGAATATAAAAAATTCAACAAGACACGGATTAAACTAGGTAGCATATCCTCATAACAAGTAATAAATTAAGTCTTCCACACGTTCATGTGCAAATAGTATATAGAACTTCGACAAATGGGATGATACAGGCAGAGGAAAGAAATTGTTGAAACAAACCATTGTATAGGAAAATCCACTCAGTCAAAGCCTCAGGGTTGGCTCCAGAGGCCCATCACACTGGAAACGCCGTGCATGATCAGATGAGGAGCTTCTCGATAGCATCCTGTGTTTGATGAAAAACATTTGAGAAATAATGCTCTAATCACATAAGCAAATGTCATACTTGCAGCCGATTGAATAATCATTTTTACCTTCAATTGTTGTATTTGGGATTTCAACTGGCTTCCCTCATTGCTAGTTACTGAACAGGCAATAACTGGTCTTGTGACCCCACATGCTCGACCAAGTGCTTGCTTTGATGGAACAAAAACATAGGGCACATTCTGCAATTTATGTGAAAAGGCAGTTTATATTATCTACCACTGACAACTATTATGCTAAAAACATAGCAAGTAACATTAACAATTAGGGCCATATAGCATAATATGTTACAAGGAGAGAAAATGGCTGAGAGTTTTGAATGTTTTGCACACGAGAGAGGGTAGAAATTGCCCGAGGAGAACTTAAATTTTCATCATTTGTTATTTAGGAAACAAGAATGCATGAAATCTCTAATCATAGCAAAGCTCCAAAGCAGCTTATGTTACATACGGAAAACCCTTTCTTGTCAATCTGAAAGAATGAGATCTGAATACATGGAAAGTCTATGGTAAAGGAACCAGAGAAAATCACAGACAACCTTCTCAAAACAATTAGACATATAACTAATATAAACATCCATTAATGTGCATTTTGACCATCCCTCCATCGACCACATAAACTGCATGCTAACATTACAAAAAATAAATTTGATCCCATTTCTTCCACCAACTCAAAAAGTGAGCTGGAAAAGGCATAACCTCAAAAAGAGACACAATTACATAAATTAATCAAACAGTGAGCTGGTAAAGGAAGTAAAACTCAAGAATGTTTCCAACTAAAGTTACTACATATACAATTAATATTTGTAGAAGTATTTGACATTCAGTATCCCCTCTCACTAGGCTAGAGACAATACATTCTTAGATATATATATATATATATATATATATATATATATATAAACTAAAGATATCTCCTGTTCTACTCATGTAGAAATGTATCCTTCAAATTCCTCATATGCAATTATAACTTCCTTCCCACATAGGTAGTGACATAGTTTATCTGGTAAAACACAAAAGGTGACAAACTAACAGCATTACGAACTTAAGGCCAGAGTCTTGAGAAGTTACATCTAAGGTGTACACCTGGCATCTTTTCCCAGGTGATATTTTTTGCCATGCAATGAATTTTGATTTCAAAAAAGAACAAATCCAGCTTAGAACATTGGAAATCACTAGCAATAATTTTTCTCATTTTTTGCTACAATTAAGCACTGAAACTGTTTTCCTCCTCTTTGTAATTCTGCTTGATATCATGTTTGCCGAAACAATAGCCCTTTAACCAGTGTGCAGTTTTAATTCCATCACATTTCCCATTTGTTGCCAGCTACTTTTGGATAATTCAAGTACAATATATATACACATAATATTTATTTCTAACATTTTGATGTTTAGAAAATAGAAAATCTTTGGTTCATACTAAAACAAAGAGATCCAGAAAGAATAGGGAAAAAAGAAGAGAAAATTATAAGACATGCTACCCTTAAATCTAAATGAGAATATTGAGCCTTCAACAAACAAAATCATAACAAGTGATCCGAATAGTCACCCTCGCATAGTGGGATAAAGGCTTAAATAATGGCCATTGAGAATTTTTACAAATTAAAGTTTGAAGTTATGGGCTTTTCATGAATTGATTGGTTGAGCATGTAATAAATCATTGAAAACATAGAAAATAAATTTATATGAGTTCTGTTACAATGCACCTTGGCCAAATGCTGCTAAAATCTAAGGTAGAGATTAACTTCTTGCAAAGGATGGACTCTGTTAATTTACCTTTTTTGTACAAGGTACATTCAAATCTTGGGGTTCCAGAACTGTGCACTCAGCCTCTCAAAAACACTAAGCTCAGTGACAACCACAGAAGTAATTCATATCCTACGTGCCGAATATTCTAATTGTTAAGTAGCAAGTACCATAACACAACTAACACATTAAAAATAAAGAAAGATGGCAATGACCACTGAAAAGAAGACACATTTTATCTAGCAGATAACTCTAATTTCAACAATAATTGAAGCTAGGTCTTCACACAATTCAAAAGTATTGATCTTTAACTTACCAACACACACGTATCCACATAAAGTCACATGCAAAAGTGTAAGTATGCAAGCCGCTTACAACAAATAGTAATTGCCACTAATACATCGAAACGCAATCAGAAACACCAATTACCTTGTCTTCGGCAAGAAGAGGAAGGTGAAGAAGAATCTCAAGGGGCTCAGTGTCAGCAGCCATCACAACGAACTCTGAGATTCCTCTGTTCAGCGTCTTAGTAGCTGCAACAAAATTAATCATAACAAACAGTTGCCCACAAGTCAGCAGCAGCAAATTACACAAACAATAATAGTAACAACAACAATAAACCGCTCACACCTTCATTGGCACCCTTTTTGAGCTGTTTGTAATTGGCTGCTTGCTGAACCAAGTCAAGAATGGTTATCGTGAGCTGGGCATCCGCCAAGGGATACGCTTTGGGGTTCACGGCTTCTGCAGTCTGCATACACAAGATGCAATTTCATTAACTCCAAAATTTAAAAACAATAAAAAGCGAAAGAGAGAGTTGAAGCTGAAGAGGAATACCATTTTAAGCGAGAATTCAAAGACAGAACAGAAGCAGAGCACGGCACTGAAGCAACAAAGCAGCGAGTGGGAGCAGGGTAGGATTTATGTATTAGGGTTTTGAATTTGTAGAGGAGAAATTAGGGTTTAGGCGAGTTGAAGCCTTGAAGGTGTTGGACTACCCTACTCTGCATGATAGACTCGTTTCCTATCAAAATTTAAGGCCCATTAAATTAATAACCACCCCTAGCCCAAAACCCATCTGTACCATCTCTCCAATTTTCTTGGGTATTCATAAAGGTCGTTTCCCGTATTCAAGGCTCTCCTAAATGATCATTTTATCCTCCGGTGCATTTTCAATCTACTCGCACCATAAGTTTCACTGCTGGGCCCATGGGAATCGGACCTGGCAGACGGCAAGGCACGTGCCAATCGCGTCCCGGGGGCACGATAGGCATGGTGGCAGGCGCCCCCACTGGCGGCGGGCACATGAATCCCGTCAATTTTTTATTATTTTTTTAATTTTTTTAAAAATTTAAAATAACTTTTTTGTTCAAAAAAATAATATATATAATCCACAGATGCAACGACAAATCCAAATCCGAGCCAAGTCACGGCTCGGCGAGCGCATGTATGGGCTTAACCCACATTTCATCACTTATATATTTGTTATTACACAGTCAACGTGTCTAACCTTATAAAAAAAAATTCAAATTTCTTGTGTAACCAATGTGGGATGGTTAATGAGATGGTTCTAGACTTAGATTTTGACAATTGGTTTTATTGTAGCCTTTAGTCTTGAGTTTAACCCAAGATATATATTATCTTTTTGAATTTCAAATATTATTGATGGGATTTAAATATTAATTTTGAACTCAAAAGTTTCAAATTCAAATAATTAATTTTATAAAATATATTGGTATTTATGAACTATAATTAATTTTTTTTTCTTTTGTAAATGAATAAATTAAATTAATAATAAATT
The DNA here is from genome assembly GCA_001909325.1 of Ruellia speciosa. NCBI lineage: Eukaryota > Viridiplantae > Streptophyta > Magnoliopsida > Lamiales > Acanthaceae > Ruellia > Ruellia speciosa. Next base: position 12,278 of record MAYD01376806.1, read on the forward strand.
TAAGAAAAATAAAAAAAATTAGAAGCGGGACGTCAATACTTAATTTAATTCTAAGCAAAATTTTCATCGCAAAATCCTACCCTAAACTCTATACCCTATACCCTAAATCATGTACCCTAAACCCTAAATCCCAAACCATAGACCCAAAACCCTAAATTAAATCCCATAAACTCTAAGCCCTAAATAATAAAACTCTGAACCCCGTAACCCTAAAAAATGGTACAATGGTTAATGTTAATCATCTCCACTACCGCACTTATTTGCAGTTTTACCCTATGATTTGATTTATTCAAATTGTCATTCGTAGGGGCAAAACGGTGTAATGACTAATGTTGATCACCTCCACTACCCCACTTATCTGTAATGACTAATATTGATCACCTCCACTACCCCACTTATTTGCAGTTTTACCCTATAATTTGATTTATTCC
>MAYD01376836.1:0-10175 GCA_001909325.1 Ruellia speciosa
AACGGAGACAACATGTGTGTGACCATGCTATACTATAAATATATTACATGAATTCAACTCATATGAATGAAATTTGTGAACCAAACAACTATTGATAAATTAGTATGCCCAAAAGTAGGATAAAGTAAATCCAAATCCCTAATTATAACGTGAACAACTTCAAATTTTGTCCAATAAACTTCAGTCTTCAGTCAGCATCTTAACTCTAAGGAGGCAGCTGGCAAGTGGCAACAGGAGACAAAGACTTGGCCTAATTTCCTCCATATTTTCCATACTCTTTCCCAATTAAATATTTTTTTTTGGATACTTCCCAAATTTAATTTGGCAATGCATTTTTATTCTACAATACTTGAAAAATACACACGCGTACTTCTTTCGTTTCTTTTTTTACAATATTCCCTCTCACATTTATCAATATATAACTTTAATCATTAATATTATTAATTATTAATAGGTAAAAATATATAAAATTGATATTTTCAAAATATACATTAAGACGAATCTAACAATACTCCATGACTATATTTTTTTTAAATATAAGTCACAAATAATAATAAAAATGAAATATGTAAATAATGTCAAATTCTCGAAACTTAAAAAAACTAAACAAAAAAATGAATTTGCTTTCCAACGTTTACATTGCTCTCGAAATAGCAAATCAAAAGACAACATATACTTCCTACGTCTCATATTATTTGCAACACTTTCCTAAAAGGGTAGTCTCAAAATATTTGCTCCATTTTTAAAAATGATAAGTTTTCATCACTTAAACATATTTTAAATTTTACCCCTTCTTTCACTACCTTAAATCCCGTGTCGGCCCCTATGTTGCATATAATTCAAGACGGATGTAGTATTTTCTTTCAATTGGGCAGAATCCGGATGACCTCAAGAGTCAAGGCTTATGGAAACCACAACAGTTTACCAGATAGAACCAGACCGACACTCTTACCTAGAATTTGTTTCTTGTCTGATGTCCGTTTAGAATTCACCCAAATGCTAAATTCTACCTCTGTAGGTAATGGAGATAGCTAGACAGATGTGATAGGAACAGTCTTTACTTTTTTAAATATTTAATATTAATATTTGAAAATAATGTTTTCAATTAGTTTAGGCTTTAAAATTTTTATTTTTTTAATTTTTATCTACCCCAACTTTTCATAATAATTTTTAATTTTTAATATTTTTTTACAATTTTTCATATTTATATAGTAAAAAATCGAATATTTTTTATAAACAAACTATCAATTAAATCAATTGTACTAATTAAATTAATTAATTATTAACAGTTAACAATTAATTGTGTCCTAAAATACATGGATGCTCATCTGAGTCCACTCTAATAAATAATAAAGCTTTTTGGTGGGCCTCTTGATAGAGAATAGATTTGGACTTTGGACAATCGTTTTGTGGCAAAGGTGGAAAGGTAAACTGCTGTCCTTTTCAGGATTCCACTAGCATTGAAAGAATCAATGTGAAGCACAGTGTCATTTATTTCAAGCCTAATTCCTTTTTACCCCTGTATTTTGGGGTGAGGGATATTTTACCCCATCAACTTCAAAATTTAATTTGGATGCTTCCTGAACTTTCGAAAAAATCGAAAAAATAGAAAATTTTATCTTTTTGCCCTCATGCACGTGTTTGTCGAGGACCTGGATGCAATTCATTACACCATAGGCAAACAAATCTTCTCCCATTTGTCCAACAAAATTAAAAATCCCCAAAATATTTGGATTTCAGTTGGTTAAGTCCCCTATAATGACATGTTTTTCGTGTGCAATTGTGAACCTGATGCGCCTTTCATTGCCAAAATATTTTTGCCAAGTCATTTGAAGTTCAAATTCGGAAGCAATATTCACATAATTAGAAAACAAGGGTTTGATTGTTTGGAGAGAGAGTGCTTGGTTTTAGGGCACAAATATGTTCTAAGCCAAACATGATTTGGGCTCAATAATTACAGGGGGAATTGCATCCAGGTTCTCCACAAGTACGTACATGGGCGTGGGGTTAAAAAAATAAAATTTTCTGATCTTTGCGGCGAGTTATTCAATTTTTTCGAAAGTCCAGGGCACATCTAGTTAATTTCAAAATTAGAGGGGTGAAATTACTATTTTTATTTCGATGAGTAAGTAGACCCAAAATTTTAATTTAGAGACCGCCAAAGCCGTGATCTTGACACGTGTATGGCCGGAAAAACCAGATGGCAGGGGGCACATAAATTTGACTTGACCTTATAGTATTAGTTAAAGGTATTTACGAGAAATTCCCCTAAGAAAGAAAATGGCAGAAACATGAATACAGCTTCTTTTCTTTCTGGGACAAAAAGCAGCACCAATGTGACGTGGTCCTCCTCTAAAATACCAGTACTACTAAATCATTCCCCATTAAAAAATTAATAAAGGGCCTCCCATGATCCCATCCCACCTTTATTATTTATCAAAGATCCTAAACCCACATTTCATTTATCAACTTTAGCAAATAGTATATTAATTGTAGAAAATCAAGTTTGATACAGACATAAATTGCAAAAAAAGAAAAAGAAAATACCTGTGAGAAGGAATATTATCATATGGGGAAAAAGTGAAGCCACTGCAGAAAAAGAAAGCACCCTCCGAAGTCCAGATCTTGCAGTTGCATCCCTCCCACAGAAGCTTCTCCTTTACAGCCAAACTCATTCCCAATCCCTATCCCTGGTGAACCACCATTCCCAGATTTAGTCCCCCAAAAAATCCTCCTGGGATGAATTTCCTGACACAAAACAAATCAGGGCACCAAATTACAGTTCCCCCAAGAAAATAAAACACCATGAAAGTGATGAAACTCATTTATATAACCATTTTCTTCATCTTACCATTGGCTGCTGCATCTTTCCAGCCCCAATTTCCATCTTTCAGAAGAATTCTACATCAACCCTTGTTCCCATCCACCTCCACCCCACCATCGCCGCCGCCTCCGGCGGCGCCGGCCCCGCCTGATTCGTCAGTCCCTGATCAGCCATTCTTCCATGAACTCCCCAATGGGCAAACACCAGCAGATCAGGGCCAGCAGCAACCCCCACCCACCAGCAGCTCAGAAGTGGCCAATCCAGTCCCACCTAAGGTTTCCAATCCCACCAAGAAACTGGCAATTGCGATAACATCAGGGGTTCTTACAATCGGGGTGCTGTCGGCTCTGGCTTTTTATCTGTTCAAGCACAGGAGGAAACATATCGATGATTCTCAGAAGCTTGTTGGAGGGAATTCTCAGAGGATCCATGAAGATTCCAGGATGCCGCCGTCCACTTTCCTCTACATTGGCACCGTGGAGCCCTCCGGGACCAGTTTAGTCAGCGAGGTTAACGGCGGGGCCGCCAGCGGGTCGCCGTACCGGAAATTGAATTCCGGGAAAAGATCTGAACGCTACAGGCCCAGCCCTGACCTTCAACCGCTGCCGCCGCTGCCGAAGCCGGCGCCTCCCCCCCCGCCGCCGAACATCAATTCTCCCCCGCCGATGTCTTCGTCCGACGATGAGAGCCACGACACCAATTTCTACACTCCACAAGGGTCGTCGATGAGCAATGAATCTCCGAGCTCACGACAGAGCTATTTGAGTAGCAATAATCGTAGTGTTGGTAATGCTCCTCATTCCAAGAGGACTTCGCCGAAATCACGCGTGACAGCATCGTCTCCGGATACGAAGCCTGTGATAATTCCGTCGATTAAGCCGCCGGCTCCGCCGACGGCTTCGTTGTTGGGGCCACTGCAACCTAGCAAAACGCTGTCCTACACTCCTAAAAGGGCGAAATTTCCGGCGCCTCCGCCACCGCCGGACATGGCGCGGCTCAGATCAATAAGCAATGACGATCAGCCACCATCGAAGATCCCAATTCCACCGCCACCACCACCGCTGCCGCAGGCCCCAATCCCGAGAAAAATTGGGGCTACGGAGTCACATACCCCTCCACCGATTCCCAAACGAGTAATAAACTCACAGTCGAAAACCCCTAGCCCCAAATCAAATTCATGTTCGGAGAAAACAAGTTCTAGCGGCGAATCCAATAAAGTAGTCAATTCATTTGATGAAAGAGGGGACAAGGAAGGATCAAAACCGAGACTGAAACCCTTGCATTGGGACAAAGTAAGAGCCACTTCAGATCGAGCCACAGTTTGGGACCAATTGAAGTCAAGCTCCTTCCAGTAAGCGAAGCATATTCCATACGCGAAGATAATGTTTGATCTACAATACTTGATAATTACCGTTACTTGTGCAGATTGAATGAGGACGCCATGGAATCACTTTTTGGATGTAATTCGGCAAATTCACAACCTAAAGAAGCCACCAGAAAGTCTGCTCTGCCCACAGTGGAGCAGGAAAACAGAGTGCTGGATCCAAAGAAATCCCAAAACATTGCCATACTATTGCGGGCTTTGAATGTGACCCGAGAAGAAGTTTGTGAAGCGCTGTTAGATGGTAAGCTTTCCCTTTTTTTCCAATCCGCAACCAAAAGATCAGCAGATTCCTCAAGCTGAATCTACATTTATCACCATTGATATTGGAAACATCAGCAAATGCAGACATGCATCAAATAATATACACATGAGTTCTAGAAGCTTCACATTTCAATGCAGAGATCAAAAGAAGACACAGCACTCATTCATTACTCCGTTGAATATGGAAAACTAAGATGATATATTGTATAATGCTGATGAAAATGTTGCCTTGGTGCCACAGGAAACCCAGAGGGAATGGGTCCAGAGCTTCTGGAGACGTTAGTGAAGATGGCACCAACAAAGGAGGAAGAGATAAAGCTTAAAGACTATAATGGAGACAGCTTGAAACTGGGTTCAGCAGAGCGATTCCTCAAGGCGATACTGGATATTCCTTTTGCATTTAAGAGAGTGGAGGCAATGTTGTATAGAGCGAACTTTGATGCCGAAGTAACTTACCTGAGAAAATCCTTTCAGACTCTAGAGGTACAAAATTACTCCTTTCTGCTATTGCTAATTGCTAACCTAAGATGTCAAAATTGTTTTAGTAATCTTCTTACAAATAGCATGTGTCATTACACAGGAAGCCAGTGAGGAACTGAAGAATAGTCGCCAATTCCTTAAACTCCTTGAAGCTGTTCTAAGGACAGGGAACCGTATGAATGATGGCACCAATCGTGGTGATGCCAGGGCTTTTAAATTGGATACATTGTTAAAACTAGTTGATGTAAAAGGGACTGATGGTAAGACAACATTACTTCACTTTGTGGTTCAAGAGATTATTAGGTCAGAAGGAGCCCCTTCTGATCTTGGAACTGAAAGTCAGTCTGAAAGAACAAACATCAAGTTTAAGGAAGAAGAGTTTAGGAAGCAGGGATTACAAGTGGTATCCGGGTTAAGCAAAGAGCTTGGCAATGTAAAAAGGGCAGCAGGAATGGACTCAGATGTCCTGAGTAGCTATGTCTCAAAGCTTGAAATGGGACTCGAGAAAGTCAAATCAGTTATGCAGTATGAGAAACAAAACACGCACGGTAAGTTCTTTGATTCGATGAAAGGGTTTCTTAAGGATGCAGCTGAGGAAATTACCAGGGTTAAAGCTGAAGAGAGAAAGGCCTTGTCTCTGGTGAAAGAGGTAACAGAGTATTTTCATGGAGATGCTGCGAAAGAGGAAGCTCATCCATTCAGAATATTCATGATTGTACGGGATTTTCTCTCTATACTAGACAATGTATGCAAAGATGTTGGGAGGATGCAGGATAGAGCAACAATGGGGACAGGGAGATCATTCCGAATGCCAGCAACTGCATCATTGCCTGTGCTCAGTAGATACAAGGTAGAGGATAATCGAAATTCAGATGATGATCATGGCATGTAATCCTGGCATATGCACAAAAAGACACATGGGCATGGGGAATAAATAAGGAACTGCCACAATTTTGCCACAGGACATCAATGGAGCAGCAAAGCAGTAAATTGGAGAGTATAAAAGGAATGTCTTGTACATACCTAGTATTCCTTTCAATTAGCAGAGTTTCGATCATGTCCACAAGCCAATGAAGAGAAAAAGATACTTCAAACTTACAGAATCTACAAGCAAGCAGCAACCTTAGAAGAGTTGAAATAAGCAGCCAGATGGTGAGGAATTTTGAAATATTGATCTAGCGAGTGAAAAAATTATAGCAAAGAGACGCATAATTCTTTTCTGTAGAACATATAGCCGTAGCAAAAGACTCTTTTGATCATTTATATGCATATATCTTATAGAAATTTAGGTTCTGCAGTACACACCACATAAGAACATTCAGAACATGGGTTTTCCTATTTTCAACAAGGTAAATTCCATTGTCTGTCTGTGATTGCTCTTTTGTTCGATCATTCATCTCACTGTTACACAATATATAACGCATGAATCGAATTATCACATAGTAAATAAGACAAAGTTATGTACAGTAACATTGACCTAGATGACTTGGACAAGAAAGGCCAAGACCCCACATCTCATTGCTCTCGTGGAACAATTCAAGTATAGAGCATGGACTAATCTACAATGATCTTATGCTATTACTCTATAGCTATGAATTTGCCATTTCTTGGCGACAAACTAGAAAAATAATGAATTTACTTCTCTGCAATGAGAGACAAGTCCTAGCATTCGTGTTGTATGGATGAATCCAATGTAAAAAATGGCGCTCCTGTAATACTCTTTGATGTCACTATCTTTTTCACCAAAATTCTCCATTTGGTATCCTCTTTATTGTTTTGTTTCCTTCTCCTCTGCCTAAATTGCCTGTAATGATAGAATTCCATCATTTGGTGAGACACACAAGCCATTGATAATGTTCGTATAACTTAACTAGCATGAATTCAAGAAAAATCTCTGGGGGGTTGAAAGTATAAGCTTGGAGTGAAGGAAAACAAGAACAGACCTGCACAGAGGTACTTTGCAAGCCTCTGAATTAACACAGATCCTAGAGTGCAGTTCCAAGATTTTCCAAATTCTCTTGCAATGGACACAGCCCAATCCCTCTCAGCTTACATCCAGCAAAGTGACGAATGAGTGCTTCCAGCCCCTCACAGCCTGCATATGGACAAGGACCCTGATTATCTATCAGAATTCAGAATCTTGATGTGTGGCCCTTAGTTCGACAGCCATCACTGCAAATGTGAACAAGAGCTTCCATTGCCTCCTACAGCTGTGTGTAAATTTTTCGCTCATTCACTTTCCTCGTCCTATCCTTGTTAATCTGGAAAATGTAAACAAGCGTGATACTGATGAAACCAAGATTACTGCTTATTCTTAGGTCTAGAGTTGTGCTGATACTTATGGCATCCTGATTACTGGACTCGACTATTTGCTTTTCTAACATTGGGTGACTCTCTTTCATGTCTCCCCATCCATCTGTAGCAGAAACTGCCTTCAAGTTTGACAGGATGAAGTAATGACAAATCAAGCTGAGCCGAGGAGCATCGCAGAGCAAAGCAAGCTGAAATATGTCAATGACATTCTCTGTGGTGATCATTTTCTGGTCAAGCCAGAACTCACATAATCGCTTTACTCGGGGAACCACGTATGCGTGTGACAGCACCAACAGAGGCAGCACGAATTCATTCATGCTTTCTTCTTCAAAGCTGTCAACAGAAATTCCACTGTCAGTAGAGCCACGACATCCCCAAGCTTTATCATATCGAGTTCACAAGAACGTATAGTTACCATGAAGGATACAACAATTGGATGAAAGCCCTTACTGCCTAAGGAGGAACACCACATACTGATATGGATCGCCTGTGGTTGCAACCCCTGAATTTTGATTTTTTTCAAAAGAGCTTTCAATACTGGAGAAGCAATGCCTGCATTCACAAGATAATGAAATGGACGAAACACACATTTCTAACAAACTTCAATACATATAAGGCACTAATGATTTCAAAACTTACAAGAATACTTGCATGAGCATAGATTACACCACCGCCATCTGTTACAACCAAGACATCTGCTCTATAACCTTCATCGAATAGACGATCCAGTGAGGTGCTCCCCACATTGGGAACGCCATGGTTACCTATGAAATCTGATCCAGCCATCCCCAAGCCTCTATGTTTAAACCTGGTACTCGGACGTGCAGGCAAGGGAGGTGGGAGAGGAACCGAAATCTCCATAATAGAAAGAAACACCTGGGTTTTTGTAATCCGCAAGGGTTCTCTGAATTTGAATAAAACAAATCGATAATGCAGTAATTACCCCATCAAGACTAAACAAATTTGAATTCACTTTCTCCCCTGAAACCCTAATTCAATCTACCCATCAATTAGTAATTACCCATGCCTCCAAATCAAACAATGCTGTAAGTCTGTTACGTATCTTAAAAAATCACAATGCCCAGTTACGCCTGGCGAAAGGGCAAACCTCAAACAAATTACACATATATCAAAAGAAGATGCAAAATAATTTTGGGATTAGTCAATAAACAGAAGACATTATCAATTACCTTCTGGGTTCTTCCAGAACCCAAATCGGAATGGAAATTCGAATCCGGAACCCTCAAAATCGTTGATCGCTAACAGAAACAATGATCAGAACCACACAATGTTCACCATCCAATCTTGGAACGATCCAACGAAAGCAAGTAATATCCCGACAAACACATTCTGTGAGGATCGGAGACACAAACAAACAGGGTTTGAGAACTCGAACTGGCCCTGTAACCTCACCTTCCAATTAAAATTCTTTTAAAAATTTAAATTCTTCAACCAATTCAAATTCTTTTAAAAGTTTAAATTCTTCAACCAATTCAAATTCTTTTAAAAGTTTAAAATCTTCAACACATCGACGCGGCGAATCGAGTTCACCAATTAATACATATGATTTTAAAAATATACAAGAAAAACACATCGGTCATTTGTAATTTATTATATTATTATTATTAACTATAACGTGAATAATTTTAGACGGCGGAGGAGAGGAGGAGCCAATAGATCAATTTGAAACATTGTTGCTCTCGAGAATTGAACTGAGGGAGAAGTTCAGGAGCGCGGTGACAAAACGCGAGGAGGTGTATTGGTGTTAGAGTCGCACTCTCCAAAATCTCTTCTAACAATCAGAGATTTCTATAAGTCCATGGATTTTTTAAATCCATAGATTTTTTAAAGTCAGCCAAACTCTGCATGGAATCTATGAATTTTCTAAATTCACAGATTTTTTAAAGTTCAAAAAAATCCAATAGAATCTCAATTGAATACACCCTCCTTAGATGCCTCCGCCCGTAGGCAGAAAGCTGCTGAGAGGGAGTAGATACATACTATTGAAGAAGAACATACTTGGGGATGGCTATGACTTATTTTGAGGGGATAAATGCGAGTTATTTTGAAAGGATGGATGCGACTTACTCTGATGACTCGCTTTTGGATGATTCGAACTTGGGCATTGCTCCCTGAGATATGAAGGGTATAAGTAGTCGTTTTATTAATACCAAATCTTTATCAAGTAAAAAAGTAATAAGTAATCAGTTTATATGTTCTAAAGTATTATCATTATAATAACTTATTAGATTATATTGTAATATAATTTCATGGACTAGCAAACGATCCGGGACCATTGACGATGAGAGCTAGAAAGTTCGAAGGCTAGTGCCTGGTGGCTCTGATGATGATTCCGTGATTCCCAATTTTATTAGGCACGTAGCCTCTCATAACCGGGTTGGCCCACCTTCATTCCACCATATCCGGCCATGTGGATACTCCATTAATTTGTGCAGTCGTCGAATGGTGGTAGCCTAATTGATACGAACTATTTTCACATGTCGTTTGGTGAGATGACCATCATGTTGCACAAGATGAATGACGGGTTGTAGGGTGTTGAGCGCTACTCATGGGAATATGCTATTTTAGCTTGTCTCTATTGTCAGCTAGGGGTGGCTAGTAGAGGAAATTCTCAATGTATTGCTAGTTGCTTCACCCAACTACAGGCATGGATATACGAATACTTCTCATGCTTATGACCTAGGGGTAGCAATTAGGGTTGTAAATGAATCGAATAATTTTGTTCGATTCGATATTCGATTTGAAATTTTGATATTCGAATTCGAATAAAAATATTCGATTCAATTCGATTATTAAATGAATACGAATATCAAATTATGATATTTGATTCAATATTCGTAGATATTCGATTCGATATTAAATAATATATATAAATATATATTAAATTATATA
>MAYD01376857.1:0-15377 GCA_001909325.1 Ruellia speciosa
TTCATTTTCTTTGAGGTTGGATTTTTGGGTTCTTGAACAACCGTGTGTTCCTAACAGATTTCAGCAGCCAGTTGGGGTTTTCTCTTTGAAATCAGTCCAAAGCCGTCCATTTTGGGGTAAGATATTAAATCCCAGGTTGTTGGCTGAAATGACATGGGTTACAGTGTGATTTTGGACTGATTAAACTGCATGAAATTGATGAAATTGTGAATCTGAAAGTTTGGACAGTGAACAGCCGAATCATGACAGAAATTTTTGGACTTAAGAAATTGGTTGAATGTTCATGTCATCTTTATCATGTTCTTGGTCATCTTCATCCAAGTTCTTGAGGATTTCCTTTTTGATCCAACTTCCGTGGAAAGGGGGATGTAGGAGTGTGATAGTCAACAAAAATACCCATTTCACTAGGCAGACAGGACATTGGGGAAATTAAAATATTCAAATGGTCACTTTTTTCATGAATTGTGGGAAAGGGTTGAATATTAAAATGGGATGAGGTGATGACCCATTTCAAATTGGCACATGGGAAATTGGACATGGGACTTGCAAGATTCCCAATTGGGCCTATGGGGATTTAATTTTAGATGGAATTAAATTGGGCCATTCAAGATAAATGGGACACTTAATTTAATTAAGTAAAATTATTTAAGTGATCTTTAACTAATTAATTATCGGGGGTAATTAATTCAGTTGTTCCGAATTTTAAATTGAGCAGTGTCGAGACGACAGCCAGCAGTCGGTATCAGAATTCAAAATTTATCCAGTCAAGATTCAGAAGATTGTTGATAACGGTACGGACTACACTGTGCAACCATAAGACCTGTCGGTAGCATAAAACTTAGGATGATAAGTCTAGGAATTTATTACGAGTCGTATTTAAATTCCTTATTGATATGCTTATGTTCGTATCCTGTATTGCCTGAATTACCTGTTATATGTGTTTATATGCGTGTCATGTCATTTGCATTAAATGAACCGAACATGTAATCCGGAATCGCATGTACCTTGGTAAAGCCTGTTGGAGACTGAGCAAGCGACAGATATTCCTTGACTCGGACCGACATTAAGGCATATCAGAAAGTGAAAACCACGTGATAATTTAATGACAGTTAATCATTAAACCGGATAATCACGTAAAGAGAAAGATAGAGTAACGACCAACTACCCTCTGAGTTGATCGCCATAGGGGTAAAGTCCACCCGCGAGAAGCTTGCATTTCGCGTTAAAGCGTCCTAGTCTACTCTCGGGATTTGCACCCTGGGAGGTTTGCCGGTAATTTAAGATTAGATGAGGAAGTTCTAGCTGTGACGTGTGGAGTGATTCGTGTCAGTTGGTAGCTATAATGATCTTTCCTTAACTTCACTCAACCGTGGTAGTGGATTAGGGTATTCAGTGTTCCATTAGGTTGTGCATTGGATAACCCCATTATATCTCTATTCACACCTTATTGCTTTGGTGTACGTGTCGGATAAGGGTAATTCCAGTAGACCGTGCCCAAGCATACCTAGCACTTGTCAACGGGCCTGCCGGTGGAGCCCCCCATTGCTCAAGTTATTCCGGTCATAGTTCACTCTTCATGTTTATGTGTTAACTGTTTGCAGTGTTGATGCTTTCAGTTATGATATTGCTGCATTGTGTTTTGCTGTATAAAAGGATTTGAAACCGTTGAGTAGCATAATGGAGATGCACTCGACGCGTATCATGTTGCATACAGATTATGCATAATGTTTAACCGCGTGTATATTCCGTATTTAGTCATTCGACTAACTATGCTTGATGCATACAGGTTCCAAGCGTCAGGAGGATGTACTTCTAGGCCGTTAGATCACGCGGGTAAGGCGATGCCTTTGGGTTTTGGTGAGGATGAGAGGACATATTTATTTAACTGTTAGTGTGCGATGCATTTAAGTTATTTATGTATGTTCCAAACTCTTTGTCCTCCTGTCATTTTGTTTATCGGCTTGTATTAAGTAGCCGAGTCCCGGACGTGGGACATGATTCTTTTTGGATAATGTAAACTCTTGACTTGAAGCCTGTAATAGAAATAGGCATCGTTTTGCACGTTTTGTGTGACTGACTGTTTCCAATTTTAGCATGCTGAGCTGTGATCAGAGGGGACCAGTTTCCTGAAATCCAGCGTACTCTGATAAGATTAAATAATGGTTAGCTTGAGCACTGAGCTTACTAAGGGTTATGACGTAGAACCCGAGGTAAATTAGGTGTGGCGGTAACATTGCGTTCGGTTGCGGAACCGGGGTGTTACAACGAGATTTAAGGTAGTGAGAAAAATATTGTAATGTGATAGTGGGTTGAGAGAGAAATGAAAAATTTATTAGTAGAATGAGATAAAAAAAATATAATATTTTATTATTTGATTGGATAGATGGAGAGAAAAGATATAATATTTTATTAATTAGTGGGATGGTAAAGCTACTAAAAAAAGGAAATGTAACAATTAATTTAAAACAACTAAATAAGAAAAATGTAACATATAAGAAATTGAAAAAATGTATAATTTATTATCTAACATGTACACTCGATTGTGCTTGGTTCTGTAAATGCAATGGGGGATCATCATATTCAGAATAGTGGAAATTGTCATGAAAAAGAAATTAATGCAATTTTACTGCCCTAATGAAAGAAGTCATGACAATTTTGGAGTTGTATCTATGAAACAACATCAATAATTAATTCCATTATGATTTACTCCATGACTTAATAATTTTAAATTTGAAATTAGTTTAAATTATTATAGCTAGGTGGGGTTTTTGGTGGCGATTTATCACATCCCCTCTCTCTCTCCCCCAAATTAGATTTAGCAAGCATGCATGACTGTAAGAAGACAAGAGGACAATAATCTTCTTCTTTGTCAGCACTTCTCCTGTTTTTATTTTTTATTGAAAAAACCATACATTTTGTCAATATTTGACTTGAAGTAGCTATGAAGTCAACATAAAAGTGGTCAAATTAATTAGGAGCATATAGTATATTACAGTACTACGTTAACAGTTGCTGCTCTTCAGATCATTCTTGTTGGCTCCAATGGATTTTGATAGTTTGTGTTTATCCTATATTTTTGAACAATTGCATATAACGACGGTCGTTGATGGAATCGCGAATCCAAGTATCCAACTATTTAAGGAAATTCTCTTTATGTTGAAATCCTTTTAATTATGCCCGATTTTTCCTAGAACTTCTTATTCTTTTGGCCCCAAAATTGTTAAAAAATATTTGTTTCCTTTACTTGATTGAATGAGAGATATTCTAAGTATGGAAACAAATAAAATTTCTTACCATAATCTTACCTTGCGATTACTATAAGATGTGAGTTGATTTCATTATCATACTGAAATGTTTATGTGAATTGAGAGTTCATAATATATTGAGAGAAAACGTTCCTAGAGAATGAGAAGTTTTTGGAAAAGTTTTACATTGGAAAATATTTTTCCTGCCGGAAACACAGACAACAACAAGCGTTCAACGAGTTGTTCAGACTATATTTCCTACAACGCTGCTAGGAAGAAGAAGGAGATTTCAGTCACCATTTTGATCGTGAATTGATCTTTCCAGCTAGACCACTACCTGTGGTGTTCAATGCTTCATGTGACACCATTCTATGCTATTGGGCCTTAGTTGAACATGACGAAAGACGGATCTTATTGCTTTGTGTGTGGAGGTGACAATAACACACTCGAAGACCTTCTGAGGCATTTGCTAATTGGTTCTTGCGCATAAAAGAAGTAGAACAAAGGACCTTACTACACAGGCTAGGGAAACTTAGGAAGAGATCATAAGGGGTCCAAGGTAGGGAATGAGACTTTCTACACCAAGGTGGGATCTTGGGTGACGACCTTATGCTATTTGACTGGAGTGGGAGTAAATAGTTGTTTATTATAGTTCAATTGGGTTGACTGAAACCTGTGTTGGAACATATAGTTGAACTATCAAGGAAATTCACACATGAATTGGGCTAGGGGAACTTGGAAAGGTATCTTGAGGGGTTGGGGTTGGGGAGAGGAACTTTATACACCAAGATAGGATCTTGGTTGGCAACCTTCTGCTAGTTGACTAAAGTGTGGTGGATTGAAGAAGTTGCTATAGTTCGTACTGGTTTGGTTGTTGTAACATAGTGTTAGAACATATATAGAATTTTTCTGGATTGGAATCCCTAAATGCAGGCTACAGTCGAACTGAGTCACAAAGTATTGTGTGTATGTTCTTGTTTTTACCTTATTTCCTCCGTGCATGATTTCAGTAGCTAGTGTTTAAAGTGTTGTTGGAACTTGGAACTACCAATTGGAATAGATGAAAAAAAGTTAACTCATTGATGCCATCTAGACCTAACAATTCCACAAATTGGCGTACTCTCTTATGTTTCATTATGTGCATGTATATGTCTATTATAAATATACACCTAGACACACATATTATATATGGGATTTACTTTCCAACTCCCCAACTACCCCTTTATGTAGGTCCACTCTCCCAACTCCTTGTTTATGTTCAAATCACCAGGTACCCTTCCAAATACATACCATTTGACTCCCCATCCCATATAATAAATTGTAAACTAAGATCTAATTGGAAAAATATCTAATTTGCCCTTATCTCCACTCCATTTTATCTTTCAAAATGCCATTTTCTTCGACCCACGTCCTATTCAACAATCCAATCAAAGCTTTCAAAGAAATCGGGAAATAGAATTCTTGCGCAAACGAGCACTTTCCGCCGTTCCATCGTCGTTGTTGTCGCCGTCTAGACAGCTAGAAGCCTCCTTCGCCGTGTCTGGGGAGCAATTTTTGGGTAAGTTTTCTTATGTTCACACTCTTATGAACTACAGTGTGATTACGGTTTGATTTTATTTTAATTTTCACATCTTTTTAGTCTACCATTAAAATAGATGAGGGGTTTAGAGATGGAGGAGGAGATGAAGATTTTTTTTTACAAGCCCAACCAAGCTAAGCTATCAGCAGTTATTTCAGTTAAAAGATTGAGTCCATATTTAGCATGTCATTTCTATGCTACTAGGAATTATATACTAAAACAAATCGAGCTTGTAACATTCCCTATGGTTGCGCTATGTTGTGGCTCAAACTAAATAATCCATATTTCATGTAATAAATATATTTCTACATATACCTATTATATCTGTAATCCACAAAGGACAATACCACCATATGATACAACTAAAATACATCTATTTTTTGGAATCATGTTTTGGTGAGCACAACACTGAAATGCAAGTTTTCACACTTACACAAAAGGCAAAGTTGTTGAATGTTTATGCAAGCCTAAGGGAAACATGGACTAAAATTATCGAATCTTCTACGAAATTGCATTATGAGAAGCTGGATGAAGGTTATCTGGTGGAGTTATGTAGTGACAGAGGTAATGAGCATATGTGTCGGGTGCACATTTTTTGGAAGAAGACCATGTGAAAAATGGAGGACACCCTATTCAAGTGACGAATAAGAGAATGAGGTTCGTGATAGTTATTTCGAAAATACACAAAATACCTAGTAAATGTACATGAGAGCAGTGTTTGGTATACACTGTTTTAATGTTAAAATGTATGCATCTGATGTGATTTTTATTGCATGGTTGAGAATGATATTATTTCGTGGGGTATGTTGTGATTTAATGTTCATGATGCACCATTCACTATGGAGGTTACTAAATGAATTGCATCTAATCTATAATGTTTGACACTCATGAACATTAATGCACATAATAACTGCTAGAAATACACCATACCCGTGTTTGAAATATATTGTTTTTTTTTTTTTAAATAATGTATTCATCTGATGTGGTTTTTATTGTATGGTTGAGAATGGTATGTATTTTGTTAGGTATGTTTTGATTTAATGTCTATGATGCATGTTGAGGTAAACAACAGATATTACTAACATTTTGATTGAGTTTTATGCAGATGTAGTGAACGTCCTTCCAGCGTTGTTCAGACAACCAGAAAACAACCAAAATTGGCGGTTACAGATTAAATTAATCAACAGATGATTTTTAACAGTTATTTGGTTGAATATTCTAGAAAGCTGGCGAGCTGATTATTACTCTATAAATAGTGTGTGTTCCTTGAGAGGAAACATACATCTGATACACATTTTTAGAGAGTATTTTTTGAAGTTGTACACTTGTAATTCATGTTGTATTCATTGTGTGTATTGTGAGTTTAATATTCCTTTTGTATAATCATTCTTGGAGCGATTGAACTATGTTAGTAAGAGATTGTACATTTGAGAGTTCTACAAGACATCAAGACGAAGTTCTTGATCACGTTTCCCGATCACGATTGAAGAATCTTGAAGAGCATATTGTGAATCTGTTGTCGTCTACTCAAGAACAAGATTACCCCGAAGGGTTTCAGGTATCTTGTATTTGTGTTTTTTTAAGATCAATACGTTAGGGATATTTCTGGGAGAGAAATTTTGAATCTTTGTAAACTTAGATTAGACTTGTGTGTTCTTGATTGATTAGAGTAGTAGTCTAGCAGTGCTGTGTGTTGTATAACGATGAATTCAACCAGGAACAATGATTAGAGTAGTAGTCTAGCAGTGATTTAATCTGTTAAAAATCATCTGTTGGTGTGTGTTCCTTGGTGTGCGTCTAGCGTACACTTGTAATTATGTATTATGAAACTTTTTACAAAAAATTCAACCAGGTGCGCCCTAACACTCCAGCTCTAACAGCAAAGAAGTAAATAAACAACTAGAAGTCTGGCAAACCAATGCAAGAGCTGACCGTTTAATTGGAAGCGGCACACGTGGTAGACGTCACGTGTGACATCTACCTAAATCCTAGATGTCTTGCATAGCTGTGTTCACACGTGCCGAGGCATCTTAATTTCTGCAATAATAATTTTTTAGTACAATTATTTAGGGTTAATAAGACCAATGGGACAAAATTATATGTAATGCTGAGGGACCACTTCACTGTTAAACTTAATTAATTAAAATCAAAGAGTTTAATTCAGAATCCTTGATTAGTCAATCCAATCCTTACCATGGTATCAACTACAGTTAACTTGGGTGGTATAAAATTGTAATCGCTTAAATAAGATTTCAAGTTTGAATCATATGAATATAGAAAACTGCTTTGAAAGAAGTATACTCTTTAGTGTCCACCAAAATCTCAATAAATTTGTTTTAGGTTTTAAAATGCCTAAAATACGTAGCCAATAATGAAAATCCTTACCACCTACCTTTAATACTTCATCCGTTTAAAAAAAGTGCAACATTTGCATAGTAAATACTATTCACATATTTTAGTTTGACTATCATTTGTAACTTATACTTTTAAAAAAAAATAGTCATGTGGGGTCTTGTTAGATTCGTCATAATGAGTATTTTTAAAATATCAACTTTATATATTTTTTAACTATTGATAATTAACGACATTAATAGTTAAAGTTCTGTATCGACAAACATGTCCACTTGAAACGTTGCACTTTTTTTGAAACGGATGAAGTATTTATTAATGACTCTATTGACATGATGTACTCCTCCTGTTAATTTGTACTACTTATTATAGAAGGTTTAAAATTTTGTTTAAAATTAGATTTTTTTGACGCAGTTTAATAAAAATTTTAGTGGTCTTTCAATTTTACCCTATATTATCTATTAATGCCTTTTATACTTTTAACTGAATAAGATTATTTTAGTATTTTATTGATTTCTTCTTTTAAAAAAATGATGATATCTAAAATAACATATGAAGGAGCGTAGAGGGAACATATAAGAAACAAGTAGTTATTTTTTAAGAAATAAGATAAATACTCATTTGCGGTTACAATTTTTTTCAATTTTATCCATAGGTTATAACTTTTTACTCACTACAATTAATCCCTATCATCAGGGATAAAAAGGTAAAATTATACTTCCGTTTAGATTGCGAATTAAAAAAAAAATACTTTCTTCATTTTTTTAAATGCTACACTTTGTTGGACGATATTGGAAATATTTGGGCTACACATAGAAAATAAGGAATAAAAATAAGAGGCAAGCTCGAGGCTTTTGTTTGATGCAATCTCCTTAAAACAGATTCGTCGCCACATAAATGTACTAGATGATTGATCGATATCTGTCTCACAGGATATAACAAACTTCGTGAATGAGTTTCGACACAAAAGCTATTCACGGCGAATTGGGTTTTAAAAACTCTAATGAACACTCCCAAAATTATGTATTTGTATGCTGATAACTATGTTGAGTTTTTTTATGAAAAGTATGCAATGCAAGGGAATATTGTTATGTATTTTTTACTGGAATGTATCAGAACATATAGAGGGATCAAGGGAGTCAAATCATCTGCCTTCATTCGATTCAGCTGTTCATCCAGGTCTGATTAATTTTCCCTGAGAATCACTCAACTCATCACATTGCGCTCTTGATGAAGTGGCTATAAATCTTTCCTTCAGTACAGATCTCTTTCAGTGATTCATTCAGGTTTTTATTGTGTTACCAATAGGAATTTGGATCTTGATTTTGCGGATTCGTGACATATTTTGATTTGAATTAGTCTCTGGTATGCTTTCAATTAGCTTTTGATTTTGGCTTTTAGGGGAAAGTGAGGGGAGAGTTATCTCTGGTTGCCAGGACAACAATCTCCTGTGTAACGGCCCATCTTTCATATGGAACCGCCCATAGCCAGCCGTTAGAGATCAGAACTCGGCCTGGTAGGTCTGCAGACCAATGCAACCCCAACCCTTCCCCAAGGTGAGAGATCAGAACTCCCCTTGGTAGGTTGTTGGGAGTGGGATTGGAACCCAAGACCTCCCCTTTATCAACTTCCCAAAGGGTGAGTTGATATCCAGTTGAGCTGCAGCTCAACTGGATATCAACTCATCCTTTGGATAGTTGATAAAGGGGAGGTTGGGAGTTCGATTCCCACTCTCAACAACCTACCAGGGGTCTCGGCTGGAGTACCTGGGGATGGGTTGGGGTGTACGGTCTGCAGGCCTGATGGGGGTGCGTACGTGAAAGGATCGTTGTCAGTCACCCATCCAAAAAGTGCACTTTTTTATAACACCCCGGCCCCACCGCCACGACAGGTGTCAGGTCTACAGCCCAATGCAACCCCAACCCTTCACCAGGTACTCCAGCCGAGACCCCTGGTAGGTTGTTGAGAGTGGGAATCGAACTCCCAACCTCCCCTTTATCAACTTCCCAAAGGGAGAGTTGATATCCAGTTGAGCTGCATCCTGTCTTTGTCTACGTTTTATGTCTCCGAACTTGGATAGACTTGTTAAGATGGAGATGGTTGTTTCAGTTTTCAAGAGACCTGTTGGGGGTAATAAGTATCACAGGATCAATAGGATGGAAGGAAAGGCAGCCGATAGGAGGAGGGTTTCTGTGTAGACTGAGACAGGTGAGGGAAAGCTCGTGGTGATGGTCAATTTGGTCAGGTAGAGCTAAAGCAAGCTGTTAGATTGGAAAGTGATTAATCCAAAATTAAAAAGACGTGGCATCGATGTGGGGACACGACCTCTTAATCCATGCCACGTCAGCCATTAATTCAATTGAAAACAGAAAGGATGGATTGGAAGTGATTAGCAAAGTTGGCGGTCTCTTTTAACAAATGAAAAGAAAAAGAATTGAATAAAAAAAAAATAAAGATAACGGACGAACTTGATGTTTATTCCGTCTCTAAATCCATGCCACGTCAGCCATTAATTCCATTAAAAACAGAAAGGATGGATTGGAAAGTGATTAGCAAAGTTGACAATATCTTTTAACCAATAAAAAGAAAAAAAAAACTGAATAGGAAAAAGTTAAAGATAGAGAACGAATTTGAAATTTATTTCGAACCTCTATTTGTAAATGATTGATGAACAATTGTTTTGATGCTCTTGCCCATTTCAATTGTTGCATCAGCAACCCTGTCTCAATAGGGCCAATGTGGCACATTTTAATTAGTTCATATGGCACGTGTATCCTCTTTGAACAGCACTTTTATATATCCACGTGGAATATCTTTATTGGTTCAGTAATATTTATTTAAATATTAATAATTATTTTAAATATTTAGTTTATTAAAATACTAAAATAATTAGATTAATATTTACTTTAATACTGAAATAATTAACTCATGGTATCTTTTCTTGACAAATCATTTTTCGTGTTTACCGATTTTCCTTATATTTAACATAATCCTTCATACTTTTATAGGTTAGTATTTGTGTGTGTAGTGTGTGTAGTTGATGGTTTAGCCTGGAAGTGAAGTTTGATATGTCTTGGAAGGGTATGATAGCGTTACCGTATGTGAACACAATCTTTCCACGTCACCCATTTTTCTTTATTTCTTTCAAGTTACTACATTATTAATTCTTTTTTAGTACAATACTACTACATTTTATCAATTTCATCTCAGATATAACATAAATATAAAAACTAAATAAAAGGGCTTTACTTTACTTAATTCAATCCAGAAATTGGGATCACATTGGTATTTATTAAATTATTTGGATTTAATTAAAAAAAACAGTTACCTTAATATATATATATATATATATATATATATGATAACTATTTAAAAATACTTAGTCCCCTAAAACGTAGTATAAAATTTTAAGAAAAAAAGAAAAATTGAGTATTTTATTAATATATGGGGAGAAAAATAACATATTTTATTTATGAATAAAGAGATAAATGACATATTTAATTTATTATTGTCTGTGGAAGAGAATAGAAATTTTATAATTGGATAAAAAGAAAAAAATAGAGTATTTATGCTTGATAGTTACATTAAAAAAATATAAAAAAATTACAATAATTATCATTTATAATAATATACATGACAAATATTTTAAAATGAATTATTAAAAAATTGGTAAAAAATACAAAAGTTAACTCAATTTATTGTTTCCAACATTTTATTTGAATATAAATCCAAATTTCTCAATCCCTCGGTCTTTTACCAAACACCGTGTAAGTCTTATAAAATAACATGCATGCACCTTACTTTACTACACGCAGTCATACATAGATGCTATAATAAGACAAAATACCGCGGTGCTTTCGAAAAATCTCGATTCGAATTCTGTAATAAATAATAGTATATTTTCATCCCATAATAATATATTTTAACATAATATGATTAATTTTTAATATAATTATATTGAAATTGCATAATATTTAATATAATATATTTTATGACTATTATTTATTTTATTAAATGATAGGAAAATTTATAAACTCAATACTATAGACAAAACCCAACTAAGTCTTATCATATTCTCAATTCCCTCATCTTTTTGGGTGAGGGATAAAGGTTAGCTACCGACATGCTTCATATTTAAAATTTAAAAATTTATTGTGGAGTGATTTATGAGAATTTGTTGTAGTTAAAATTAAAGTCTAGTAGTAATATTTAAGTACGTTTCTTTGGACTCAATTTTATTTTAATTAAAAATCTAACTAATTGAACTCCATTATTTAAAAAAAACATTAGATTTAGATCTCGAACCAAACTATTGATTTAAAATAATAATAATAATACTCACGAGATGGTCGGATTTCGAAAAATTTGTGCTCTTTACTATCTGAATTTAATTCTTTAGTACATTTGCTGGTGTACTTCAAAAAATACCCAATAACTAATGTGAACCCACTTATTCATCTATACAAACAAGCATTCTTGGCACGCTCTCACAATATATATATATATATATATATATATATATATATATATATGTCGAGATAATTGAACAAAAAATCACAATAAATAAAAAAGAAAAAAGAAAAAGAAGAGCTGATTTTTTGGGGGGTACAAAAGGAACAGCCGAATTTAATTTACCAAACCAATTTAGGTAACCCTTTACCTTTTATACTATTTATATACACATTGACGATCATGGCTAATAATGGAAGGAAACTAAGCAAGAGGCCAGGGGCAGTTTGGTCATTTCACGGGCAATCATGGGAAGCGGGCCCGAGATGCCGGTAATGGAAATCCTAGTGTAGAAAAGGGGAAAGTTGGGAATGGAAAGCAGCAAATGCTAAGGCGAAGGGATTTCAGATTTGGTATCAATAAATAGGGGTGGGGATTTTCAGATTTTCGCTATTTCTGCTGCTCTTTTCGCTTTAACGTTTTTGGCAAAAATATAGTACAAATTCAATTCCTTTTTGTTACTAATTCCATCTTCTTTTTCGAGCCAAGAAAAACTGTATAGAGCCCGGAAAGAGAGGCAGAAGCCCATCAATTGATGCTTTCCAGTGTCCAGCAGCTTTAGTTCGTAAAAAAGATTTTCCTTTTTTTTGTTAATTTCTGTGTTGTTTGTTGGGTTTGGGGGAATTTCTCGATTTGGTCAACGATATGTTCAGCACATCGGAGACGGACATGAG
This sequence comes from Ruellia speciosa, assembly GCA_001909325.1. Classification (NCBI taxonomy): domain Eukaryota; kingdom Viridiplantae; phylum Streptophyta; class Magnoliopsida; order Lamiales; family Acanthaceae; genus Ruellia; species Ruellia speciosa. The sequence continues at coordinate 12,357 of MAYD01376857.1, forward strand.
CAGAAGCAGCAATAGCTTCCTTCAACCAAACCCTAGAAATCAGGCCCCCAATAGTTTCAAGGCCGATTTGGATTTCAATTTCCTCAAGAGCAGCAAGGAATTCCAGCAAGGCGGGTCGGATTTCTACCAGGCTCCGACGAATCAGCAGCAGGCGGGTGGTGGGTTGGGATTGGCCCGATACCGATCGGCGCCGAGCTCATTTCTGGCGGCCCTATTGGATTCAACTGCCACTGATAACAGCAGCAGCGGTGATGAATCCGAGGCCATATTCTCTGCTTTCATGAATAATAATCCCAAGACCAATAATAACAACAATACTATTGTGGACCATCATGATGGGAGGAGCCATCAGATTAATCAGTTTCAGATGAAGCAGGAAACCGGGGCCGAACCGGAGTCCCAAACCCGACCCGGACCCGGGTTTGGGAATGGTGGAATGGGGTATGAGAGTGCAGTGCATGGGGGCGGCGGTGCCATTGTTGGATCTTACTCTGTGGGGATGGAAAGTCATATCAATGGAAATGGATCTAGTCTCATGAGGCAAAGCAGTTCCCCTGCTGGATTCTGCAATGGTACTGCTATCTTTTTTGCCCGATTGATTGAATTTCATCCATGAGTAGTTGTTAATTAATTATGTTTTTTCTTTAGCTGGGAAGAGGTTGTTTGCTTGTGGGTAGTGGATGAGGAAGGTTGACTTTTGGGGCTTGGTTGAGTTTTGGATCCGGAAAATGAGGAAGCTGAGGAGATATGATGAGAAATTATTTGGTTTCCAAATAAATATTTTCTTTTGTTTAAACATGTTGTGATGAAAACTGAAGTCATAGATGATAGAACCATATGTGTATATATTCTTGGCCATTATTACTTCACCTTGACAGCTCTAAGTTGCATGATGCTTTGCTATTATTCTTTCTATCCACAAAGGTTCTATATACTGTTCTTAAGGGGGTTGGTATATATTCCATTTGGATTTCAATATTCTTGGCCGCAGAATAAATATTTGCTGCCACATATGTTTCTGATGACCACATCTTGATCAATGATATGGTTCTTTGGCTGCTTTTTAAATCTTACTTCCTTTTCTTTTCATCTGGTCAGTGAGCAAATTGCCCTTCCTGTATAAGACTATGTGCTATGTTGTGCTGTTGCTAATTAAATCGAATGAACTTTAATTATAAGTCTTTTAATGAAATTCACAATTACTCATAATTAACTTGTAGATTATGATGATACTGTCCTGAATTGATTGATTAAATTTGATACCTTTTCAGGATTTGGTGTAATGGGAGAGGTGGGAAGCTACACGGTCAACAATCATCCAAAAGCAAATTCATCTGCTAGTGGTATGAGTAACCACATGAGCTTCTCCTCGGGCCCAGCCTCGAGCTCCAGGTTCATGCCTAGCATACCCGAGAATGGGAACGGCAGCATTGGCACTCGTGCTGACCCTGAATGCGAGGCTTCCTTCCCAAACAGCTCGTGGAATGGCTCGCCCTTCAACAGCATGAAGAGGAACAGGGATGGTGAGATTAAGATGTTTTCCAGTTTTGGGGCATTGGAAAAGCAGGTGGCTATCTTTTATACCCTCTTTGTTCTAGGTTGTGTGTGAAGCATTGTCAGCCTGTTTTTAGTTAGTTTCTGTTGTTTGATGTAAAAATTATTTTGATCAGAATACAGAAACTAGGAAGAATTCATCGGGTTTGGTCCACCATTTGAGCTTGCCTAAAAGTTTTGAACCTGAGAAGCTTCTGCAGTTCCAACAAGAAACTGTCCCCTGTCAAATTCGGGCCAAACGAGGCTGTGCAACTCATCCAAGAAGCATCGCTGAAAGGGTATAATTCTAATCATCTCATATTTACATTTGGTTGTTATTTTACCTGCACATTCTTTGGCACAATAAATAAATAAAGGGCTTTCAAATGCGCAGATGAGAAGAACTAGAATCAGCGAAAGGATGAAGAAGCTGCAAGATCTTTTTCCCAACATGGACAAGGTAATAAAAATGTTTCTGATCATCAGCAAATTCACACCATAGTTACAGTCTTTGTCCAAAATTTTTATGTCCCATACCCATTATGGCTTGCTGCAGCAAACAAACACAGCAGATATGTTAGACTTGGCGGTTGAGTACATTAAAGACCTTCAGAAACAAGTCCAGGTACACATCACTTTACATGACCCCGCCCCCAGGATTCACATGAATTCCCCCTTTTCTTTACCTTCCCTTTATTACACTCACTTTCACTTGCCCTTTCCCTTTCCCTTTCTGTGCAGACACTCAAGGACACACGGGCGAAATGTGTGTGCTCGCATAGATCTCAACAAACAAATGCTTCCACGTAGTCTTATTCCAAGATCATTAAAGACTTTGTGGCGACCATGCATTGCTTTTGTTGGTTGATTGGTTGTGCAGAAAATCCATATCCATATATAAATGTATGTGTATGTGTGTAATTTTAGTTAACTGGGTAGGGTTAGAGTTGAAGGGTAGTTTGTCTGTGACAACATCATCCTTTAATGTTTACTGCTTCTCGGATCCATTGCAATTTGCAGCAGCTGTACTAGTCTTTGGGTGTATCATCGATCAGGTCTAGCTAGGTTGCTTTTGGTATTATAGTTTGATCAATAATTTTGTGCATATAATCAATGGGCTGCTGTAAATTTTATGTTGTGAAATTGTGGGGACTGTTGTATTATTTAAAAATTAAAATGGGAGTTTTGGTTAGTTCTATCTACACACTAGTCTTGATTTTGTTTTTGAGTTTTATATTAATTTTTACAAAAATAAAAATTTTATTATTATATTCAGCATCTTAATTCCATCTGGTCACGAAAATTCCTAATCAAAATTCATTCCTAAACCCATCTGAAGTCCAACCATATTCCATATATAATTCCTTATTATTAATTGGGACAATAGTGCCATGTGATTCCGATCATTTCTTTTGTTTGTAACCTCGGCAATAATGGTGGTTGTAATGTATTCCAAGTCGCCAGGTCCAACTCCTTATGCTACAAAAA
>MAYD01376932.1:0-24926 GCA_001909325.1 Ruellia speciosa
CATTGGATCTCATCCGTCAGATTCCTAATAGTCTAAATTTCAACCAATGATTTCAAAAAAGAAAGAGAGAGAAAATGCTTACTTTTATGTGAATCACAAGTTCGGACCGTGAATCGGTGGTTCCACTTTAAGTTCGGCATGACCAAATGATCTCTACCATTCATTTTTTGAATTCAAAATTTTAAATTTTCCACCTCTTGAGCTGTAGGTTTTAATTCTTTTTTCAAAAAAAAAAAAAAGTTAAACTGGGTAGTTCAACGGTTCCACAAAATATGGAACCTTAACCCAACGTTACAAGGCTCGGTTAAGAGCCATGTTCTACGACGATTCCCATATGTTTGGGCAAGTCTACACAATACACAAAGAAAGCAAAAAGTTGGGTGAAGGATTTGGTTTATCATTTTCCATTCGCATTATTCTTATTTTATAAAATAGATGCCTAAATCAGATATCACAAAGAAAGGGATAATGCTGGATGCAGTCCTGAATTTCTTCACACAGCTCTTGAAAAAGACTATTTGGCCCTTGATAAAAAATATAATATAAATACCTTGTAAAACATTTAAAATTTATTTGGTACTATCTCACTACAAACAACATATCAAAAAAAATCTGAAAAAATTCTCAAAAATTCTAAAAAAATTGAAAATGTCGAATTTTGGAGAAAACTTCGAAGAAGAGGTAAAAACATCGTGTGATGGAAAAATCTTTACGGTGAAAAAAAAAAACTGTCGGGGTGGTTTCGGGCGTCGCTCCCGAAACCCCAGAAGAGGTTTCGGTTGGCCGCGCCCGAAACCCTAGAAGAGGTTTCGGGATGGACCGAAACCCCACCGACAGTTTTTTTTTTCACCGTAAATATTTTTCCAGCGTGTCGCACGATGTTTTTACCTCTTCTTCGAAGTTTTCTCCAAAATTCGACATTTTCAAATTTTTTAGAATTTTTGGGAATTTTTTCAAATTTTTTTAATATGTTGTTTGTAGTAAGATAGTACCAAATAAATTTTAAATGTTTTATAACGTTTTTATATTACATTTTTGACCCAGGGGTAAAATAGTCTTTTTCAAGGGCTGCGTGAAGAAATTTAGAGCTGCATTTAGTCATTCAGTTTTTATTTTTCATATTTTATAAAACAATTTTTTATAATTTAATAAAACAATAAGTCTTTCTATAATATTTTTGTTATATATTTTTTTAAAAATACAACAAAATCTTCATTTAAACAACCTTAGTTAATTCGACAACAAAACCTTTAACAAATTCAACAAAAGAAAATTCGACAGCGGGCCAACAGTGCACGCTACCTATCCTAGGAATCCCTTTACAATTCCAGTAGCACATTACGTTTGTGAATTGAAGGAAACAGGAGGGCAGCAAGTGAATGGAATGTATAGGAAGACGATAATAAACTAGCCACGCATCGTCATCATCATATCCACAACAAACATTCAGAACTAACTCAATTTCCCGTGTCGAATGAAGCTCAAGTACGAGGACTACTGCAATGAAGTTTTACAAACTCACTGCAAAATTGCATCTAAAATACAGAAGGTAAGAGGCCATTGTCATTGCCCTTCCTACCTTCCCTACTTACACTGGCTTATTCTAAGTACACACACGCAACATTGCGTTGCAGCAGACCGCCTGCCAGAAGCCCATGAGGATGAACAATTTGATGCCTGCCATTCTATAGTCTTCGATTTTGAGCCCACCTCTCCACTCAACTCACTCACAGGATTCCTGTCTGCCTGCTCTGTATTTGCACTACGCGCCACCCACATCCCCACTTACCTGCCATTGCTCTTTTGATCTTAGGCGGGATGAATGCATTTGTACTGTAGCAGCCGCCCCAACTCCACCCCCACCCAGGGCATGCTTTGCTGCGCTCTCTGTCTCACCAGGATTTCAGGCAGATTAAAAATCCGGAATCCCACTTGACCGCGATGAGTATTCTGACACCAGCTTCAGAAACATGGAAAACTTGTCCTCTAGTAATCGAGATGGAGTATCAAACTCTGCAACCCGGCCTGCTCATCTCATTGTGCAATAGTCAGTCAATAAAATATACATACAGTAACCCATAATGCCTTCATAAAATATGAAATCTGAACGGTGAAATAAAGGGCAAAACATTGCCATTTTAGATGAGGCAGTGAGATTCTCTCTCATGCATATAGGTACTGATTTGAGTTTCAGGATTTTTCATTGCACTTGTAAGTTTAAGTAAGGAATTGGGAACATTGCCATTTTAGATGAGGCAGTGAGATTCTTTCTCATGCATATAGGTACTGATTTGAGTTTCAGGATTTTTCATTGCACTTGTAAGTTTAAGTAAAGAATTGGGAAGAGTGCATACCATCACTGAGGACCAAGACGAGATCGCTGTCAATAACAGTAGGAATGCGATGAGCAATTGTGCAGACGGTGCAGTTCTGGAACTCGGTTCTAATAATTTTTTGAATGAGGTTATCTGTGGCAGAGTCCACTGAGGCAGTTGCTTCATCAAGCACCAAGATCCTCGACTGTTTGAGCAAAGCTCGGCCAAGAGACAACAGTTGGCGCTGTCCAACACTCCAATTATCTCCATTTTCTAAAACTGAGAAAAATGGAATACCAGCTAATTATTCCATGTTAGTCCTCCAGAATAATCATTTTACTGCACGGCTACTGTATATGCATACATACCCGGTGAATCTAGTTTATGATCTTTCTGGCGCACGATATCTCCCAGCTGAGACTTATCAAGAGCCTGTGAGGATTTAAGTTCCGTACAAACATCAGAACAATTGCACAACGACAAGCAGCTCGAACAGATCTTTTGCCATTGATTAAAGAATTAATACAATTATCACCTGCCAAACTTCCTGATCAGAATGCTCCTCAAGTGGGTCGAGGTTGCCCCTAATAGTTCCTTCAAATAATGTAGGCTCTTGAGGTATGATGCTTAGCCTGCTTCGGAGGTCATGAAGACCAATTGTCCCAATGTCAATTCTGTCAATAATTATTCTACCACCAGCTGGCTCGATCAATCGGAATAGGGCCTGGATCAGGGTCGACTTGCCACTTCCAGTACGCCCAACAATTCCAATTTTCCTTCCACCAGGAAATGTACAGGAGATGCCATGGAGCACAACAGGAAGACTTTCCTTGTAACGAACCTATAATGTCGGGGTATATCATAAGTCGAATTGTAAAAAGAGGAAATGGAAATCAGGTAAGCACTAAATGGAAATTATCCTTCACACCTTTAAGTCGATAAGTTCAATTTGGCCATTTTCAGGCCATGAGGACGGGGGACGTGAGTCATCAATGAGTGCTGGCGCTTCGCTTGGTATCTGGCAGTATTGATGAATTCTTTCTATGGAGACGACTTTATTTTCAAGCTTGCAAAAGCTGAGAATCCACCGTGATAAACGTGCATTCAAATTGAGGCCATATGTCACAGCCAGGCCTGCCATACCTGTGGGACCAAAAGCATTCATATTAAAAACCTGGCATTTCGATTATTTACAAACTAGTCGCTGACTTCTCCGAAACCTTCATTAATGCAACAAGCAAATAAAATGGCAATGCCTTAGAACCGTTCAGCCAACAGGGTTCTTTGAAGTTTGATAACAAAAGTGACTATTTCTACTTCGGCAGCAATAGGTTTTACAATTTTATGATTCAAGCTTAAGCACTTGTAACATCAAACGTACAATTTTCAATAGAAGAATGGTGGATGCTTACTTGGATCTATGGCTCCATGCGGGAAGCTGACAAGTAAGATCATACAAAAAGCAAAAACGAATGTCGAGAGCAATTCCATACGCAAGCAAAGCCATTCAATAGCTGCGACGCTGCAAAAGAATGGACGAGCAAAGCAATCAAGGAGAAAGAGGTTTCTTTTCATGAACCTCTTTTCTTGGCCGAAACCTCTGATGGTAGCTGCTCCAGCAATTGATTCAGAAAACAGATGAATTATGGGAGACTTCTGGATGCTAACAATGCGAACAAGTTCTCTGGATGAAGCCATATAGTATTTCTGCATGCAGGTCAGCAAACCAATATTAATCACATAAACTTAATGTAAACAAGTATTCATCAAACATGATATGATGGCTGACCTGCATCCACAAGCAAGCTATTGCCATTGGAACCACAAGAAGCAAAATTTGCCAGGTAACTTGTGTCATCACACCCACAATGCCAAGGAGTTGAATTGTTGTTGAAGCAAAACCACCAAGTCTAAAGGGGATATCGAGATCAACGACACTTTGATCAATTGAAACCTGGTGGAACATAAGAAAGAAACCATAACAAGGGTGAACCAAAATGGGAAATAGGGGTAAGAAATTGAATTATGTAATCTCAAGAGATAAAAGTTTAAAATAGGAAAAACATTTAGCAAGATGAGTACCCGATTCAGTACACGGCCAGCAGGAGTCGAGTCAAAGAAAGACATTGGGGATCGAAACACTGTCCTGAGCATTTTTAAAAACAACTTTTGTGCAGCTGCGAGGCCAAATGTAGCAACAAGAACAGCCCTGACAAATATGAAACAGGAGCTCCCTAAAGCGAGAGCCAAATATACAACAATAAGCACCACATTACTGGTTTTAGGTTTGTCCCCAGCCGTTTGCGGATTCGCCCAAGCCATCCACCAACTACTGGCAATCTGAAGAACCTGAAATAATGTTTGTGCAATGATAATACATGGAATCAACAATCCCTTGTAAGCTGCTGTCATGTAAGACCAGTACACTTTCATGCTAACTCTTCCCCGTTCCCGTTCCTCTTCCTGCACAAGTTGCTTTCTTTTAGAACGTTTAGCCTTCTTTTTCTCTTTAATTGCCTTTTGGTCTGAAGTTGATGCTTCTTGTCTGGCTTGATTTGCCATGCTAGTGATGTCATTAACTGAATCACACTTATTAGTCATTCGAACAGAGTCGTGAACCGGATCATTTTTGTCCGAATCTTCAGAGACTTGGTAGCAAAAATCCATAGCTTCAATGGCCTCGTGATGAGCGGATACTAATGTGTTAAAATCCGTGCCTGCTAGCAAAAGGTCATCATATTTTCCAGCTTGAACAATATGGCCTTCCTTTAGAACCTGTAATGAGATAAAAGGGAAGGACATTACAAAAGTGAACAAGAAATAAGAAAGTGCAAAATCAAGTACCAGTCAAATGTTGTCATAAAGAGGAACAAGGCTTGTGGGTTTGCAATTTTCAGGGTATTTAATGCAGTTTTTTCAAGCAAAACACTCTCACACAGAACAATTATCTGTTCAGATAAAGAAATCAACCAGAAAATTCACAAAGAATACAGGAAACGGGAGCACATCTCGGCTAGGCCAAATGAGAGTGCCAGGTTGGCAAAGAACCAAAGATGGTGGCCATGATAATCAACAGATAAATTTTCCATAATTCAACAAATAACAAGGAGAGGCTACTATTTTTGTGTAGAATGCACCCATTCTGAAGCATATCACACAGGCATGTGATGTTTGAGCCTCTCAAACACTATCCTGGTCTTTTATAAGCGATGCCACAGAATACTAGGCTCAAATTAATATACTTGCAGTTATGAGTTTCGGCACAGATAGGGCATTTACAACCCAACCTCAATTAATGCAATGGATTCCCTAAATGAAAAAAACAACAAAAAACGACACGTACAGTTCAAAATCAAAAGTGAAAAAAAATCTTACTCATTATTGGAGACATGACGACATATAACATAGAAACTGACATATAACAGTCCAAAATTCAATAGCAAAAAATCTAACTCATTACTGGGGAGTGGATGCATGACAAAAGCCAAGAAACGACATAAAAGTTCAAAATTCAATAGTGAAAAATCAAATTCGTTATTGGAGACATGACATATAGCCACTGAAACAACACATATGGTTAAAAATTCAAAAGTGAAAAATCTGATTCATTATTGGAGACAAAACAAATAATGTCGGTGGAATTATTTTTAAAAAGTAAAAGAAAGAAATAAGGCGATACCAAAATCAAATCAGCAGCTGGCAAGAATTCAACTTGATGGGTGACATAGACAACAGTTTTCATTGCTAGCGCCGTCAATATGTACTCCTGCCATTACACCAAGAATTTTAGCCAGGCTCAATCAGTTTTATCAAAATGAAAATATGAAAAGCATATAAACCTTAAATAATTCTGAACCAGTGTGTGCATCAACTGCACTAAAAGGATCATCCAGTAAATAAATGTCAGCATCATGATATAGCGCTCGGGCAAGTTGCACACGTTGCTTCTGACCACCACTAAGATTTATGCCTCTGTCACCGATAATGGTTTGATCACCGTGCGAGAATAGCTGGAGATCCTTTTTCAATGAACATGCATGAATGACCCTCTTATATTTTGCCTTGTCCATTGGACTTCCAAAGAGGATATTTTCCTCTATATTTCCTGATTGTATCCAAGCAGATTGAGGGACATATGCAGCAGACCCACAAATTCTAACCTAAAAATACACCCATAGATCAGCAAAAATATTCAGCCAGTAAAAGAGATTGCATTGGACATTGAATGGTGCTCAAAGAATAAGAATAAGACATAGAGGTGAAGAAGACAAATGCGTGGAAGAATTTCATAAACCCACACTTACCTCACCAGAGATTTTTGGAATCTCTCCGAGGATGCAAGAAAGGAAACTTGATTTCCCGGAGCCAACAACACCGCATACAGCCACTCGCATTCCCTTCTCTACCTGTAACTGAATGCCTGACAAGGTTGAGGTTGACGAAGACGGATCCCAACAAAATTCTCCATCTCTGATTTCTATCGCCACATTTGATAGACCTTGCGGCAATGTGATGGTTGCATCTTCCTGCAACTCTTCCTCTTGCAAGAATGCTGTGATTCGATCAAGGGAAACTTTTGTCTGAGCCATCATCGAAACCAAGTCGGGGAAATTTCTGAGTGGTTCTTGCAGGATGCGGAAAGTAGCCAAAGCAGAAAGAACACTGCCAGCTGTCAGCTGACCACCCAACAAAATGCAAGTGCCAAATGTAATGGCAGAAACAAATATTGGGGAGCTCCAGAAAATAAATGTGATGAAAGCCTGTGAATAAAGAGCTTTCTTAAGATACTTGAATTCCACATTGCGCATCTGTTCTAGCTGCAGTCTGTATCTATCCTCCCAAGCTTGCAACTTGAGAATCCTCATATTCCTGAGGCACTCAGAGGTCTTTCTCATTCTATCATCTTTTGCTGCCATTAATTTGTCCTGGTAATCTTCCTGAATCCTTGCCAATGGAACTGTTGCAACAATGGATATAGTGGTGGCAATGAGTGTGGCAGCAGATGCAATCCCAACATTCTTGTATAAAATCGCTAAAGCTAGGATAATTTGGAGAGGAAGCATCCAGATGTCATGCAAATACCAGGAATAGTCTCCTACTCTCTGAACATCAACTGCCATGTAGTTAACAATCTCGCCGCTGGTATGGCTTTGTCTAGCTGAGCTCGAAAGCCTTAACCCCTTTCGATATACCATTGCCGTTAGAGCAGATCTCACATGCATACCCATAATGTCAACCCCAAGATACCACTGTCGAGTTGTTAAAGTCTCTACCAACTTTGCTGTGAAGAAAGTTCCAGCAAGAATGTAACCCTCATGAGGGAAAGTATTCTGTCCCCCAAGGTAATCCACAAAGTAGCTTATCATATATGGGCCAATATATGAAACTAATGTACTCACTCCAGCAAATACAGCATTGCAGGCAGCCTCTCTCCAGAAAGTCTTGAAAATTCCCCAAGCTAAAGATGGCCGATTCAGAGGATTCCCAGCCTTCAACTTCTCCCAATTCGAGTTCAATGCCTTATAGTTAGTCTTTGAGCGATCTTTTGGTGCAAGCAATGGAATATCTTTCAATTCAAGTGGTTTCTTGGCCCCAACTGAAAGAAGAGGATTCAACCAGGAAAGTGTGACCAAACTGCAAAGCCCAGCTTCACTGTAAGGAGTAACTTTAAGGCAGCCTGCTTCCTCTTCTTCAAGCAGCAGTGGATCATGAAGATCTGAATTCCTACAGACTTGGACACCAGTGGTGCCCCTAATAGCAGGGGAGCATAAAAAAGCAAGAGCAGGAATAGCAGCAAAATTGGCCAAACAATGAGAATTCAAATGGTTCGATCCTTCTGCTATAAATCCTCTAGCATCAGAATACAGAATAGACAAACAAATTACAAAGGATGCAACCCACCAAATTCTCAGCAACAACGGAAATTTCTCTGCAACCTTATATCTACAATAAAGGGCTGCAAAACTCAGTACAAACCAAGCTAAACTCTGAGCTACAGGGAAGAGTATAATTGTCCAATGTGTTTCATTACCTTTCCAATTCCTTATTAGATGAACTCCATCAAACCCCAACACCAAAACTTGCACAAACAAAAGGTAAAAGCAGCAAAGTACTGAAGCTTTGAAGCTTTTACCAATCACTAGGTTCTGAATGTCCTCACCATCAACTACTCTATGCCTACTAGACGCAGAATTCCTGTTTGAATCCTTCCGAATGCGACCAAAACAAAGCACAACTTGCCTTGCTGATACAATGGAGAGAAACACAATAAGCAGCGTCAAGTTGATGCAGATTGAGGCCAATTCCAACACAGGAACCTGGTGTAAGTTCTTCAGGAGATGGGTTGGGGCTTTGGGTGTTGCACTGATTTTGGTAACCAAGGAAAGATTGATATCCATAGTTCACAGATACCAATCTTCAAACCAAGAAAGATTCAGATTCCTATTGCAAGGGCTCGAACAACAGCAGCAAGTACTATAATATTACCGAAGTTGAAGAATAGGGTGACGGGCGGAGAAACCAAATCGCGTAAAGGGCATTCCACCATCTGGCAATGCAATTTGTCTCCAGTGGCAATACTAGTGACAACTCATGGAGAGAGAAAAGGGGGGGAATGCTCTGCACATGAAAACAAATTCTCTTATATCATCAACCCCAATGCACAATACAAACAGAATGCACAGAAGAAGAAAATAAAGACACGAAAACCCCTCCTTCTTCCTCCCCTTTCTGCCCGCCCTCTCTCTGCCCAAATACCCCTTCCAACATTTGGGCAATTTCACGGCATCATGGCCTTAAAACAAGCTCATCAAACCAACGCAGAAAACAAACACAATACTATTTAATAGCAGAAGAGGAAAATAAAAACACGAAAACCCTATGCCATGTTTATCCCCAAAATTGAAAATTCCCTTCCATTTCTGCCTGTCTGGGCATTGAATCATCAAAACCAACACAGAATACAAACAACAATATACAACAGCAGAGGAAAATGAAAACACGAAAACCCCACCCACCCACCGGCCACCCCTCTTCTTCCTCCTCTCTGCTCTATGCCCTGTGCTGTATTTATCCCCAAAATCCCTTCAAATTTTTTGGCCCACTCTACTGCACCATCGGCAAGAACTGATCTGAATTATGCCCATTACAGGAAAAATACTAAAAATTCACCTGAGCTCATGTAGCTTTCCTTCAAAAATCGTTTTCCGAGCCGGTGGTGATTACCGATGCAAACTTTCCTCTCCTGCCAAACACAGAAAGAAAGAAAAATAAAAATAAAATTACAGATTTCAGAGTGACGGCAGATTACAATATAACAAGAGAGAGAGCTGACACACACGACACAATTAACCCCACAAACCCACTTCTACAATCGGTGGGTAACAGTAAAAAATACTGAATTGGGGGCATAAATAGATCCACCAGAGCACAACTCATCATTACACGTAGATTCGTAATAATGCATTTGCTTGGATTCATTGGATGAATCCAATTGCATGAGACGAATTAAAAAACAAAAAACAAAAATTGTGTGCTTACGCATATATATAATCAACCCACCTCTTTCGGCAATTAACAAGCAATAATCAAAAGTTAATTTGTGCTGTGTTCCGAATCCGCACAAGCTGTTTTTTGGCGTCCAGTGGAAGTGCGGTGGGCAAGGCGGTCCTGAAGAAATGGAAGGGAGTGATAATGAGTAGGATAATTCTTGCAAATGCCCAGTGTTTGAGTGCATGACAGACAGAGTGGGCGATGATGAGGATGATGAATCTGATGATCTCTGTGGCGCAATTAAAAAAGTTGATCTTAGATTTGCATTGCTTTCTTTTCTTTCTTAATTCCTTATTTGGCAATTCGGGGGGATTAACAGATTCATTCTTTCCAAGCTCCCAGGACTCGCCACGCCAGCTGGATCTCTACCGTTGAATGCATTTATTATGTGGGGTGGGCTCACACTATTCAAATGGAGTTGAGGTCCATCGAGCATAAAAATTCGAGCACGAGAGTAAAACTAAGTGGGTATTCATATACGTCGTCCCTATATTTGAGTGTCGCCCATGTCAAAATGTTCCTAACTTTTTAAATACTTAAAAATCAATTTAATTTCATTTATTTAAATCCTCTCAAATTCATTCTCTTTTCTCTCAAAATTTCTTCAGTAAAAAGTACTGGGAAATATGTAAGGATCATGATGCGGAAAGGAATATATGGCATTAGAGATAAAACAAATACGTCGAAAAGTAAATAAAGGAGGCCGAGTCGATGTTATGTGCGAGGCACACGCAAATCGCGCCCCGCCATCGCCATACATCTTGGCCCGGGCTGATACACATGGCGCTCGGGGCAACACGCCTGGCGCCCGGCCAAGTGGCCGGGCGTGAGACACCCCTTGCCTTGCGCCCAACCCTTCAGTGGGGTGCATGGCACCCTATTGCGTGCACCTGGACGTTGCATCGGGCGCATACGTTCGAGGCCAGACGCCCCGTGCTTTACGTATTGTGTTTTCATTTTTGTTATGATATGATACCATTTATTATCTTAATGTGTTCAATGTCTTGTTAGTTTGCGTAAATTTGGTATCATTTGTTGTGTTATTGTATTAATGTAGATATATTTTTTGTTATTGTAATGAATTGCAGGCGTTGCAGGGCAAAAGGGCGAGGGTGGGCGGAAGTAGTTCGGGGGCACGACAGCAGAGGAGGCAATCCCCCATGGCCTCCGCCCGGAAGGAGGGGAGGAGGCACGGACAGCAATGTTGAGGGAGGAGGTGGCCGAGCAGCCGACAAGGGGGGATGTGGCGTCGGAGGCGATGGACACGGAGGTGGAGTACGAAGACATGGGCCGGATACGGAGTCATCTGACAAGTTTGCCCAGCAGGGATCCACCGGTCCCAGACGCGTGGTGGTGGGGCGAGACAGAGGTAGGCGATGGATGAAGGTCGGCTCAACATCGGGTATGTGCCTGAACCATATAAGTCACAAAATGCTTTGCAATGTAATTTATTTTTAATTTTGACACGATCTTCCTTTCAGGTACGAGCCGAAGGTCCCGGACAGGTGGGGATGCGAGCTTGATGGTTTCTGGCCCTTTGCCAGGCGGGCTGATCGATGGGACGGTGATCTCGAGTTTCTTTGGTCACGTAACTCATCGCATGTGGTCAGGGGAGATGCAAGGCATGTTGAAGCTGCAGAATAGGACGACAGTGTGCCACAAGCTGGTGGTGGCGCGGCATGGTATGTCGGCGAAGGCACGAGCGATGGTCGACGAGTCCGGGTTGGCACACCTCCTGGGCCTGATGTATGGGCATATTGACCATCTGTCGGTGTGCGCGTTCATGGAGTGGTGACAGCCGGACACGAACACGTTCCTCATGCCCTTTGGAGAGATGACGATCATGCTACACGACGTGTGGCACATTGTGCACGTGCCAGTGGAGGGCAGGGTGGTGAGCGCGGACCTTAACCCGGTGCAACTGCAGACTATGGCCATGTTGGCACTAGGGGTAACGAAAGAGCGACTTCTCCGGGAGCACTGGTTGGGAAAGGGGGTTTTCACCGACTCCGTGCAGCGGTAGTGCATCACCGATTAGGTGTCAGAGACCCAGTCCATCGGCTTGGTGTGGATGACTCTAAGTACCACCTTGTTCGTCAACAAGAGTGGGAACCAAATACGTCTGATCTACGTGCATGATGTGCAGGACAGTGTAGAGGCTACGATGGGGTATTTGTGGGGGTCGGCCACGCTAGTGTATCTCTACCACTAGCTGGGGGTAGCAAATAGAGGGGATTGCTAGGGTCTCACTAGCTGCCTGAAACTGCTACAGGCATGGATATACGAGTACTTCCCCAATTTTCGCCAGGAGCACGTGAGGATAGAGGTGGGCCCTGATGCCCCCCGCACGAGCATGTGGCCGGTTCGTGTAACGTCCCGATTTCCGTAATCAAAACACGTTACCGCCACACCTAACTTAATTTGAGATTCTACTCCTAATCCCAACTTAAGCTCGGTGCTTAGGCTCACCTAATCATCTCATCCTATCAGAGTTGCGGGATTTCTAGGAAACAAGGTCCCCTCCGATCACCGCCATCATACTTGGAATAAACACATAATGTGAAATATTATTAAATAATAGTTATTACATCCCGAAAGTCAATGCATTGTCCCACACCAGGACTCGGCCATTTAAATACAAGCCGATACAAAATGAATTACAAAAGAGGTCTCGAGAGAAACAGAAATTAAAAGACCTGCAACCAAATATGAGGTTAGCACATGCAGTAATAATAAAAGGTTCTCCCAGCCTATCCAAAAGAAAACCCATCGAGTAGTAACCCGATTCCCCTATCACTGAACCGGAGGTGCATCCTCCTGCCCGTGATAACCTCCTGTGATACATGAAATAACATCGTTAGTCATGAGACTAAGTATGAATCAACCACCAACAAGTTAAGCATAAATAAATGATTATGCATCCAAGTTGGTAACACCTCCATACGTGAAATCCAACTGGTTGATCAAGATAATTGATGCAACAAGTATCCATGAAAACATGCTATGCGAATGCACGAGTTAAAACAGAATAAGCAACAACAGCTTAAAATCATGAATTAAACTCATCCAACAAGCAACACCTTGAACCCTCTGCCGTATCTTCTCAACGTCTCACAAGCTCAAAGGGTGCCATGTGTGGCCTGCATGGAACTGCCAGCCATGACTCCACACATGGTTAATCATTAAGCCCGCGACTCAACCTGCGGTACAACTCAGGACTCCATCATCCACGTGCTTAGCACCCAACCGGATGGCACAACATCAGATGGACCCCACTTAGTGTGCACCACAAATCTGGGAACTTAGTAACCGAAAAGAGTAGTCTGGATAGTCAGGAACCCCACTTGGTTACCTGATTTCTCCTTAAAATCCAACCAATAAACCAACAGTCCTGCACGGATGGAATCACCCAATCGACGCAACATTTCAGTGACAATCCCAGTATAATCCATGAGAGGAACTATAGTGCATGCTCCGATCGTATCAATAGACACGTGAAACCGCTAGTACACATCTCAAAATAGAAAAAGGTCGGGGTACAAAGCACGTAGAGTCTACTCTACATGACCGACACTTTTCTCTCCATCCATCCTTAAATTACCGGTAAACCTCATTGCAAGGGAGCTACCCCGATGAGTAAGACAGAAAATAAAATTGGGAACTGAATTCCCTAGTGGGTTAAGCTAGTGAGGATACGCCCCAAAAGCTAATGAAAAGAATGTTCACTCTTTGTTATGGTTTACGTAATTACGTCTTTTAATGCAATGCATTAAGTAATTCGTTAACCGTATAATTCATCTGGCTCTTTTCCATACCCAATTCCGATACGAGGATATCACCAATCTCTCGACCGAAACTTGTCGGCTTAGTGTTTTACAATATAACACCGGGTCATGCTGCGTTGATTGTGCAAATGCCATACATAACACATAATCAACAAATGAGAGTACTCAGATCAATACTCATATTTCCTCAAAGGGTAATAAATTAAATTAAATTTAGAGAGAGATTTAACCTGGAATAAATAAATATTGCAATAAATTAAATAATTAATTTGAAGACCAATATTTTAAATTTACCCGGCCGAATAACACTCTGCACTTTAGAATTTAATTCGGGTCTTATGGGTGCCCAGGTGATGTTCATACATTTATCAACAATCTTGCAAAATCAAACAACAAAAGAAACACGCGCTCCTAGATGCTGATATCGAACGGGTCACCTACAAGGCGAATAAATCTAATTAATTATCCTTCCAATTAGTCTTAAAAAGACTTATACAATTTTAACAATTTGTCTATGGATAATTAATATCTTAATTAGGTCCCCAAGCCCCATTTAAGTTTAAGTCCAAAACTTTGTCCAAACTCCAAATCGGCCCAACGGATTTTTCCAACAAAATTCAAGACAACACTTTGTCTAAATTTCCCAATTTTCAAGACATCAATCCAATGTCTTAATTCAAAATTTTCCAAGATATTCATGTCTTTATTCCATGTTAAATCCAAGACAATCCATTGTCTTAATTACCAAAATTCCAAGGCATTAACAATGTCTTATTTCCTTTGGTTTTTTTTTTCCCAACCCAGAAATCAACAACAACAAAACCAAGATTTCAACTCCCAAAATCCAACAACACTCACGGTTTCCCATGCTCAACACCAAACTGGAATCTGCCCAAAAATCTCATGTTTTACAACATCCAATTTTATCTTAAGTCCAAGATTCTAGCATTGTCCAAAACATCATGCACGGTTTAAAAACCCTTATTCCCACCGTTTTTGCCATTTCGGTTTTAAGGGGCTGTGAACAGTACCCATGCTCGAAATTTCTTAAATGAAAGATCCAAACCGAACAAAATGAAGAGGATGATGATGAGTGGAGTAAGGATCTACAAACCGATTTGAAAAATCCTTCCAAAAACTGGGTGAATATGTGATGAACAGTGACTGGGGCCTTGGAGAAGAAGAAGATGCAGAAAGTGTTCTGTCTTGCTACTGAAAGTGAAAATGAAGAAATGAAGAAGTGAAGTGAAGATCTGACCAAGTCTTCTAATTTATATTACACATCCAGTGTAATAAAAATTGACTGAATCAATCACGAAACCAATCCCTAAATTCCAAAAATCTCGACATCACCTTGATGTCGTGATTTTTAATCCAAGTTTCGTGTCTTTTGTTTCTGAAAAATGAATGTCATGATATCTTGAATCCAAGTGATGTTAATTCCATGAAGATCTAATAGCCTGTCGAGTCTTTTAATCTAGAATGTCGAGATTTTTGATTTCTGTCGTGCCTTTTAATTCCCAGAAATGGTGTGTCGTGATTTTTGACTTCAAACCTGACCCTGATTAACCTCAGACCATGTTGAGTCTTTTGGTCCAGGGTGTCGAGTTTTTCTGATTCGGAATAGGCCAATGTCGAGATTTTTAATATTATGTCGTCGTGTCGCGATTATGTCGCGTTTTTTTATTTTGAGCTGAGTGTCGCGTTTTTCATTTCTCCGTGTCGCGGTGTTGCGCTTTAGTGGCGTTCCAGTCGTGTTTTAGTCACGGTTTTTGATTTTCCAAAAATCAAAAGATGCGACCTTAGCCTTCCTCGACACCGAACTTCGACCACTCGACACTTGACAACCTCGACATCTCGACACTTTCTGATTTCTGATTTTCTTTTATTTTCCAGATTACTACCTGCCGCCCCTTCTACACATTAATTATTTTCCTCCAATATAATTAATGTCTGGGCTTTATCTCTAAATGTGATAAATTAATTTCGTCTCCCGAAATTAATTATTTATCACACCAGATTAATTTCTCTCAATTCAAGGTATTTTAAATTAAGTTCTTCCACCCTTAATTTTCAAATACCCTAAATTAAATTAATCTGTTCGATTTATGAAATCTCCAAATTTACATAAATCAATCCTTGGAATCCGTTCCAAACTGTCCATCTGAATCTGATCATAAATTCTGACTGTGTCCAAACTGTTGTTCGGTTCCATTTCCTTTTTAGTTTTCACACTTCAAAAATTAATTTCTTCCAAATTAATTCACGAATTTTTTTTACTAATTTTCAGTAACCTTAATTAATCTGGATTAAACCAAATTAATTATTACCTGTAATATTGGGTATTACAGTTTGGGCTGAGGACAGATCAGAGGCGTGCCTGCAGGCACTACGCGTGGAGCTGGACAGGCTTACAACGACGGAGGTACATCTATTTCATGTCATTTATTAACTATTTGCATTATACTTTATGCATATTCCTGATTAACTTGGGATATTGTTGTTGCATTACACCATAGGTGACTTGGTTGCCATACGATTTGAACCCGACGGCTGATGTATGGAGGACGATGTTGTTTGGCTTTATACGTTACCAGGACATAGTCGAGCTGTACTCGGCCGTGCGTGTTCTGAGCCAGGTTGGCTATGTGCAGGTTATACCCCCATACGTTCTGCGCCCGACCGTTGTTGTACGACCTTGGGTTTCCAAGTCATATAAGGTCGAGTACATGGATCCTGCCACCGAGGACCTTTGGGAGGCATTTCCAGTAGGCACTTCGGTTTCACCCAGCCCCTACCAGCCTACGACCAAGGATTTGGGTGAGTGCATCCTGGGTTATGTGGATTGGTACGAGGTCCATTCACATACGCGGCTCGTGCCAGGCAATGGTGGGGACGCGTTCGTGGCGAGGACCCGGTCGAACGCCGATTATGTAAGTGTCTTTATTTCTTTTATAGTTTATTCATAACTAGCAATCATAAGTACCATGTTCAAAGAGATAAACTAATAAATTATTTTATTTTGCACAGTTTTTTATTTGGTGGAACAACTTTACGACGGATTTTTTAGCCGATGAAGGCCATCTCGGTGTACGAGAAGGTCACTAAGATTATGGTGCGTGCCAGCACCACACGCGGTGGGATAAATGAGGACTGGCGGTAGGCTAGATGAGTTGTATTTATGTGCTTACAACTGTGTGTCCCGAACACTTTTATTATATTATTACAAAACTTTTTTCCCTGCAATATATTCTCCATTTTAAGCACATGATGATATGACATGATAAATTGTGACTCACTAATGCACAAGCTTTAAGTATAAAAAATGAATGACCAGGTACTTTAGTCGTGATATGATATTCTTTGATCCCTTGAGACTACATATTTCGAACGATTTGATCCCACAAAGCATGCCTTCGTGCATACAACTGATCCACCCATCGACACTAGGGAGGTGGTACTGGTACCACCACTGCAAGAACAGAGGAACCAGGAAGTCGGGAAGCAATTCTAGGCAAACATAATGCAGTAGATGCTGTCCCAGGTGTGCGATCACGATCTTCATGTCGGGCACTGTTGCACCATGTGGTCCATTCAGCGGCAACGTGCTAGCACGGTACACCTTTGAGCCCGTGCCGTCGCCAAATCCATATAGGAACACGGGCGAATTGAAGTTCGTAGCTATTGGAAGCAAGTCCTGCACCACCTCCATCCAATATTCCGGCTCTACAGTTCCTTCCCCGTACCACTGCATACGCCTCACGGCAGCGTCAATCCCCTCCCAGTACTTCAGCTGGTACAAGGTCATGTGCATCATCAATTCACCAGCCAAGCACCACCGCACCATCTTCGAATGCCCCTCGCTCCTAAACATGGAATTAGCTATGACCCGGAACCTACAGTTGTCATCGACGTGCACATTGACCACTCCTGTGACGTAAGGGCGAATCTTTCAGGGATCATTTCGAAATACGGCAGCGACACAGGATCAACATCGATGCTTGACTCTGCAAAAATTTACACCGAATTGTATCAATTATGGACACAATGGCAATCGTCGCCATCGAGGTGAAAGATTATTCCATACTAGTCACATTTGTCACATTTCTGCTGGTCGTGGCGGTCCCGCTCCCAGACGACTGGGTGATGTGGCCTGGCTATATGAAGTGCTACCTTACCTTCCACGCGAACGACCTCTACGCCTGTACTTCCACTTGCTCTTCTCCCGTCACGTGGATGTACTCTCCTTCGGTCGCCCTCACACGTTCGCTTTCACCTCCGGTTCACCATACCCGGCGGCTTCGTGGTTGAGTTTCTTATGAACCATGAAGGCAATTTGTAGCATAAAAACAAAGTTGTTGTTGTTCACCTGCATAATTACAATTCTTGTCTTCACATAACGTAGTTCAAAAGGACACATACGCATAATACAAATCATACTAATGTGCTTACCTGCTCCACTAGCTCACGCTATAATCGACGTATCATCCGACTCCATGGCCATCTCGAGTTCCCAGGATTCTGCAGCTACCTTGTCATACTTCAGCCAACCCCAGAATGCATGGACACGTGCGACAGCTATCGAGGTCCCGAGTCCATCGCCGTCTTCAGCTCACAAGCACAAGGGAGCCCATGCGTCTGCTGAATCACACATCCACAACTCTTGCACACATCCCCGCTCATTGACCTCAATCTCATGAACTCCGCCTCGATTAAACTCAGATTATAGTTGCTCACATTGCTGGCCAAATATGTGAAAGGCATACACATGTGATGCGCTTTGACACGTCACCAAGCCTTCTCCAGCGTATACCTCCCCGCACAAGGTATCATTACAGATGGATATAACATAGAAATACTATGAAATGTGAAAAATAATAAACGTTTTCATCGTACCGGATATCCGTGAGCTGGGATGCTCTCTCCTAATTGACCTTCGTTCACACTGTATCTAGAGCATTGATGGACGAGTTCAGCCACTGCTTTAGCTGGTTGTGTGCACTTTGAACTCTACATGTCGTAGTGTTGCTGAAGTGTAGCACATTGTTCGTCCACGCCTGGACGAACTTCTCCTTGTGCACCAACCACATACCACGTACATGTTGGAATTTTCGAACAAGCCCGGGCACAGCAGAAGTTTAAAAGTTTTTATTTCCCGACTTAAAAGCACGTTCGAAGCCACATGATACACTGATTATCAATCTTATTCAGCGTGTGTAATATGTTCTTCAACATATTAAACCCTGCACATAAAAGCAAACATACATGTTCTAAACATAAAGATGAGTAAAACACGATTTTACCGATAGATTCGCTTCCGGTTGTTGCTAGGATTTCGAAGGCCTCCAAAGACCCAGCTGCAAATCTTCTTACGACACCCAAGGCTCGTAAAGCAACAAGCCCTCTAAGGTTGGTCCACACACGGGTTATGGACTAGTTTGTTGGTTGCTAGAATCCGACTTGTCTATCACTTAGACAAACGAGTTCTATTGCGTTTTCCCTCGTTTCTCTAAACTCGGGAGGCTAAGAAAATCCTTTGGGAGATAGAGAGGCTTAGCAAGGAGGGAGAGAGGCTTAGAATGAATGTATTGTTAAGCTAGCCTCCCCCCCTCCTATTTATAGAAAACTATTGAGCTTTGATGGGCCGGGCCAAAGTTTAATTCAAACTGGACCAGCACTATTCATGGTCCAATACCTTATTAAGTCTTGGCCCAATACCTTATTGGGTCTTGGCTCAATACTTCTATTGGGCTTGGACTTTGGGCTTTTATTAAACTATTTAATCTTAAGCCCAAAACCTTTAAACATAACATAAAAGGCTCAATTACCTTATTAATTAATTAAAGCCCAACTAATTAATCTAATTAATTATATGGCCCTATTAATTAATCATCAATCTCTCTAATACTCACCCAATAAATAGCAATGGGCCTATCAATATAGGTTTATATAATTAATTAAACTCATTTAATTAATCATCTTATTATTGAAAACTCATTTTCAATATAAGACTCCCATTGACCGTGGTCGATGTCTAGTTACAAGCCCACGACTACCTAGCCATTAGGTGAAGGTGATGTCGTGAACCTGTCAGTCGATAGTTACCGTGAGATACAGTCCTTCCACTTTCCCAATCCTCCCGATCAAAGCTTAGGACATGGGATTTATCAGAGTCTCAATAGCTTCGTTCGTTTTCCTCCAATTCTTATAAACTGATCCATTCGACCTAAACCTGAGAAAAACCCCTTTCCCAGTTTAGATCTCCCACCTTGGCCAAGGATTTTGAGATAGATCATTTACCATGGAGTAATCGGGGATTCTCTCGTCCTCTGGGGTCGAGCAGTGGATCCTTTATTGGCTCTCACTTGCCTCTACGTGTAACCAGAACATCCCCAATCATGAACTCATATAGAAACCTATGGCACTCATAGAACTCAGAGAACATGTCAAAGAATGACCACCCACACGTAAGAAAACTATGAAGCCTCAAGTCTAAGGACCAATTCGACACCACTATCGAATAGGAAACCCTGCTAATCTTTGAGGTCTCACATCATCCCATTTAGGCATTTCTTGGCGGGGTACTCAGTGTACTCATTATCTAATGAGCACCCTTATGAGCACACGAGTGTCTCCACACTACCATGTCCATGAAACGAGACATGCCTACCATAGGATGCGTCTCATAAGCAAGTCTCAAACGAACCGGGTCAATTTCCCTGGTGTTGGTTCGGTTAATTGACTTGGAGTAGTTTAAGTCGCGCCATAGAGACTTGTTTCATGACCTCCATCAAATGCGAAGTCAAGTCCCGTAGCTTTGTGCAACTAAGGGGATTCATCCATGTTAATAATTTAAAACAACAATTAAATACAATTAACATGATGAAGAAGGCCAAATAAATTCTTTATTATCACATGAAACAAACTGTTCTAGACAAGAGTAGTTTACAAGCAACAAACTCATTTGGCTTGCAGGGCACTACTCTAACAGAACATACTCCACAATCTAGTGGAAACTACGGTACTTACGTACCGTGACGACCACGATATCCTCGTATGCATCCTCATTGTCCGCCTTCTGTATAGTTTTAAATAATCGGTGCGCGAAGGCCACGACCAACTCCTTCTGCTTCCCGCAAATCCTGTACACCCTGTCCTCCACGTCCTTGTAGATGTGCCAGACCCATTAGCCCCAGCTCGCAATCAGTGACAATTACCGGGGACCACCGATCATTACCAAGCATTGTTCGTAGCTTCTGCATAACCCATCGATAGCTCCACTCTGTCTCGTCTTGCGTGATCACGTATGCAATCATGAAGTTCTTATTGGTCTGTGTCATCCCGATGATCTCGAAGAAGGGCATCTGATACCGGTTTGTTTAATACTTGGAGGCCATGCCCATTACCCAATAGTATGCTTGTAGTAGCTTCACCACCTCTGGATGTGCCATGAGGACATATTTCAATTTGCTGGTCTCAGGATTAGCCTCCCCCTGATGCATATAATTGCTCACCGTCGCCAGATGGAAGAACTGTCCCACCATATCTCTCCCCTTGAAGTCAGCCTTGTGCATCTTGTAACGCCCCAATTTTCCCAATTAGAATGCGTCACCGCCACACTAACTTACCATAGAATTCTACCCTAAACCCGAAGTAAGCTCGATGCTAAGGCTAATTTAATTATCTTTTCCTATCAGAGTTGCTGGATTTCAAGAAGCAACGTCCCCTCTAATCACAACCATCATACTTGGAATAATAAAACACATAATGTGGAAAATAGAAATTAAACGAAAGTTATTACAACCTAAATATCATAAAGTGAAGTCCCACACCAGGACTCGGTCATTTAGTACAAGCCGATTTCAAATAAATTACATAAGGTTCGAGAGACAAAAGATTGATAAAATCCTGCAACCAAATACAAGGTTAGGAATATGCAGTAACATCAAAGTTCTCTCGACCTCTCAAAAACCCATCGGGTAGTAACCCTATCCCTTAATCACTTTGTTGGAGATACATCCTCGCAACCTTTAGTCCCACCCGAGATGCAAAACGTAGCATCATTAGTCGTGAGACTAAGTAAGGAAAGCATACACAACAATTATGCAATCCACACAATCGATGAAGACCACGATGGCAATATATCAATAAATATTAACCATGGGTCCAATTTAAAAATATACATCAGGGACGAGTTAAAAATAATGCTATGCAATGCATAAATTCAAATCGAGGTAAGCAATAAGCAGCTTAAAATCATGCGTTTGAAATTATGCAACAAGCAACACATAGACTTCAGATCATTTGGAAGACGAGGTGTTATACCTGTTTATACTTGGAACTGCTAGCCAAGCTTTTATACGTATAGTTAATGCTGGCCTCACAACTGTCGAACTGCAGCACAACTCAGGACGTTATCATTTCACGTGCTCAATTGGCACAACTCAGATAATCCCCATTTAGCGGGCTCCATGAATCCGGAAAACCAGACATACATAAGAGTCAAATAAATTAATTCAATCTTGACAAACCAAAGTTCCGTGCAGATGGAACCACCCAATTGATACATCAGAACAGAGGCAATCTCAATTAGAATGATAGGGGACTATTTAATGCGAGTTCATGCCTCTCCCTTGAGTACGCAAGTAAAGGGCAGATTTATCCATTCCGCGTACCCCGTAACGGCTGCTATCCTTTAACTCTACCATTCTTAAATTATCGGTAAACCTCATATATGGGGAGCTAACCCAGATGAGTAGAATAGGGCTACTAGGGAAGTGAGTTCCCTAGTGATAAATAGGCTTAAGGTTATCAATCCAAAAGCAATCTGACGAGTCTCCACTCTTTAATTTCACTTTACGTATTTACGTCTTTTATTGTGATGCATTAATTCATTATTCAATCGTCTATCATTTCATCTTGGTATTTGCCAACACCGAATGCGATACAATGATATGAAAATCATTGATTGTTATTGGCAGGCTTAATATCTTACATATAATACCAAATTCGAATAAAGGTTTATTATGCATATGCTAACAGTGCACGAAATTCACAAAATAAACACTCATAATTTCAATACAATAATTGACAAGGAATTTATTATAAATAAATTAAGGACTTGGAAATCAGATATTAAGTTTAATGACAATGTAAGGAATTTCATAGAATAAAATAAATAATTTAATGGCATACATTAATTTAAATTTACCGGACCGAGTAAAAATCGGTACTTTAATTATTAGGTGGATCTTATGGTTGCCCAAATGTAAGTTTTCCTTACGAAAATGCCTTGGAACTTGTTTATGCATTAAGTCCTTGCTATTTTCGTGGTTTAATGCGTCTCATTTTCATTGTTCTTGTTCTTACGAAAATGGCTCCCTTGCTACGAAAATTATTTCCAGACTTGTTGTTTTTGCACTTCTTCATTTTCGTGGTTTAATCTTTTGTAAATTGGCATCATCCTTTTATTCCATGGAAATGATCCAATGCTCTAAATCTTTTCTTTAACTCCATCTTTAATATATTCCCAATTAATTAATTAAGCCATCATAGGCTTTCACTATTCAATCCATTTCCATTTTGGTTCTGAATCCAACTTTCCAAGTCAGATTTATCTGGCCGGTTCCTTCCGGTTCAACTCATCTGAAAAAATTGTTCAATTCCGATCTAGTAATACTAGGTATTACACATCTGCACTATGTAGTTGTAGATGTGGTGCTGAGTAGCATTATTGTGGGGGTACTGCTCCATGATCACCGCATGGATAGCACTCGGATTTGCCAGGGCGGCCGTCATGTCCTGCACAACCCTTTTCGCATCCTGACTTAGGCCACTCATCTGGAGATATCCCTCCGGATACACCACCATCGCATGGTTGTGCAACCTCATTTCTCCGGCCTTTGCCACGGGAATCCCCCAGGTACCCTTCAGCCTTTGTTGCATGATTACTTTGAAAGGGCATTAGCACGCTTTGGTCTTCTTCATCGGGCGCACATCCTCATCCCCCACAATCCCCCTGTACCTTTGCCCTCTTACACAACTCAACAATTTCTTCTTCCCATTTTTCTTGTTAGCAGAAATCACCAACTCGAATCCCAAGAAAATTGCTAGGGCTTCTGCCCCTATCGCTTCAGCATCGCTCGCGAAGTGCTCCGTCATCTCAAATGCTGCCCCGTAGTCCACTCCATCTCCACCGAACTCTTTCAATGGAACTTGCGACATTACAATATGGAGTATTACTAATTGTTATATGTAATTATAATGTGATATTTTAAAAATAAACCCAAACAATACATATAATGTCACGGGCGCTCATGGGGTGCAATTCATCACCTCGAAACCTTGGGCTCAGCGTGCCTAGCGCACCGTCCGTGCGCATGTGCTCGGGCACCTCGCTCCCCCGCCGCTGCAGAGGTGCATGCGGTGCGGCGCATCGCGCCCCACCGCTAGGGAAGGCGCATGATGCGGGGCGCACGACCTAGATCGCGTCCCAAACTGGTCTGGGACGCGATCTCCACGCATCTCAACCTAGCGTCGGGCGCACAAGTTCGTGCGCCCCAGCCACTTCTGTAACATCCCGTGTTACAGTTAGACAGATTTTTGTGTCAGAAAATGAGTAAAAATTTTTCGCGAAATTAATTATTGGAAATAATTAATTTCAAAGATGCGAATAATTTAAATTGGGCAAACGAACATGGAATAAGTGGGCTTTGGAAATCCAACGGCCCAATTAATGGAAATGGACATGTTCAAGAATCGACAAGTGGAGGCGACACTTGGAGATTTCAGAAATTGGACATGAAGGGTTTGACACTTGATTAATTGGAATTAATCAAGTGTAAGGAAAAACAAGGCAAAATGGATTAAAGGAATGGATACGGAATTATTAAGATAATAAATCCGTCATTATTGAAATTAGTCATTTTTGGAATGATTAAATTCGAAGGAAGAATGAAATGGGTCGGGTTCAATTTGATTGGAAATCAAATTGACACGGTGGCAGATCCAATTTATGCAATGGAACCGATTGGATAAAGGAACACGCCGTTTTTGCGCCTAAGGCATTTTTGGGCAGAAAATGACATGAAACGCACAAATGCCAGAAATGTCCGCGCGAGCGCACGAGTGCGGATTTTTGTCCGCATGAGGGCGGATTTTTGTCCGCATAAATGACAGAAAAATCAGCGATAGGGCGTAAAATGACATGGAGGCAGAAATGTCAAAATTGGCAAAATTGGTCAAAATCGCACTAAGTCAGAAATGACATGAAATC
>MAYD01377035.1:0-12958 GCA_001909325.1 Ruellia speciosa
TTTTTATTTTCAAACAGAAAAAGTGTTTTTAATAGAATGAATTATTATTATTATTATTATTATTATTATTGTTATTGTTTAGGTTATTGTTATTGTGCAAACATATATTATATATATAAGAAATGAAAATTAAAAGACTGAAAAATGAGTACTCACCAGCAAGAGTCCAGGTGTGAATAATCTCTTCGAATTTTTCATTTACTTCTTTTTTTTTTTTCCTTTGAGTAATACTATCTGTAGCCCTTAATTTGCATAGCCTTTTTTTCCTCATTTGCACCTAGGATTCGAAATTTCTCTCTTTAAAAAATGTGTTGGAATTAGGAACGCGCCCTCTATAAAGCGAGACCCACAAACAATTAACGAAAACCTTGTAGAAGAATATTGTGGGATCCTCTTCAATATAAAGACGTTTGACATAGAGACATAACCCCTAAACTCTAAATCCTAAACCTTAAACCTTAAACTCTCAATTTCAATGATGAATGATATATTTTTATTATGTGACGATAATGTAGTTTCAACTTGATATGATGCACTTTCAAATCGATGCAAAGTAGAAAGATTCATGGGAGAGATAATTTCATTATCAAATCTTTGGCGCATTAAGTCAACCAATATGTTCCTAATCGACACGAAATTTTTGACGCATTAAGTCAACCAATTGTTACGCATTATATTACTCATCAATACACATTATATGCAAGAAAAACTTAGAAAAAAAATAAAAAAAAGTAGTCAAAATTAGCCTGCACGGCAAGGTTGCCCGAGCCATGGCCGGGAAAGTCCTTGTAACCGTCCCCACCATGGTGGGACGGCCATGGCACCTCTCTTGGCCGCCTCTACCCATGGGGGGCCTACCGCGTGTAGCCCCTCCCGAGGCAGCCAAGTTGGCCATCTCAGCTGTGGCAAAACGGCTGCAAGGGCCATCTCGGCCATTGCCGGGACAACTGGTGATATTGTACCCAAAAATATTACCATAAATAAGTACTATTTATATCTATCCAAGGTAAATGTATTATTACATTTTTTTTTGAAAGAATATACTTCATTTGCTTTTTAGTTATCGTCACATTTCTCTCAAACATGTTTGTCGATACATAACTTTAACTATTAATATCGTTAATTATAAATAGATAAAAAGTATATAAAGATGATATCTTAAATTTACTCATTAAGACAGTTTAACAAGACCCCACATGACTATTTTTTTCTTAAGTATAAGCCACTAATAATAATTAAAATGAAATATGTGAATAATGTCAAACGATTCAAAATTTCAATAATTAAAAAATGGAGGAAGTAATTGATTCACTTTTACTCTGCATAGAACAAAGAATACTAGCCTAATAGCTTACAGTGATTAGCAAACGGAAATTAATGCCAGAGAGAAGTTATGAGGTCAACTTCATTTGTGCCACCATGAAAAAAACCTGGAGCATGCATTTCGTTTTGAGTAAGTGTTGAATCATGCATTGTCTGAGCCGAATTTGAAATAGTCTCAAAATAAAATGTACTATAATAATGCAATATAACATATACTCCCTCCATTTTTTTTTTATTGCTCACTTCTCTCTGCTCGTTTGCCAATGCACAATTTCAACCATTAACATCGTTAATTATAGATAGATAAAAAATATATAAAGTTGATATTTTGAAAATATACATTAAGACGAATCTAACAAGACCCCACATAACTATATTTTTTCTTAAATATAAGTCATTAATGATAGTCAAACTAGAGTGTGTGAACAATGTAAAAGTCAAACTGGAGCGAAAAAAAAAACGGAGGTAGTATATTTCTTTTAGTTACATAAAAGCCTAAAAGAATAATTATAATTAATCGGTATATAAATGATAAAATTACAAAATTATCAACATACTGATTAAAATCACAAAATTATCAATCAATACACCAATAGAAACCAAAACTTCTACATGACTAATTGGTAATGTAATATAGTACTTCATATGTTTGTGTGCATAAAATGCCTTTGTTGGTAGACTTGGAATGTGTGAGACTTCCATAAACTCCCCCTCAAACTATCTAGAAATGCTGTGACACAAACCACATATCAAAAAAGGACAAAAGTATATCATCTCATCTACAAAAACACATCTCCATCACCAAGATAAATAGTTAACAAAAATTAGTATTTTTCAATGGCAATATTGGCTGCAAAAGCAACCCCATTTTTCTCTGTGAACTCAAACAATAAAAATACCAGTGGAAAAGTAGATGCAAAGGCACAGATTGAATTTGCACGAAGTGCTGCAACTGGAAGAAGACACCTTTTTGTGACCACTATTGCTACATCTGCATTTGTTGCTGCTGACTCCAAAACGCAGCTTCTTGATAGTATGTTTTTCTTGCAATATTTCTTTTGTTTTTGCTCATTACAAATTTACAATTGTCGGTTTTTGAGTGTTTTTGCTTTTATGGTAGAGTATCTAAAGAAATCACAAGAAAACAAGGCAAAAAATGACAAGGATGTAAGCTCCATCTCCAGCCCTCTAAACCAAATTCTATTTTTCTTCTGTTATTGTTGCTGAAATGTTCTCTTCTTTCTGGTAGAGAATGGATAGTTATTACAAACGCAACTACAAGGATTACTTTGAGTTGTTGCAAGGTGGGCTGAGGCAGAAGGATGAAAAGGACTTGTCTGAATCAGAAAAAAGCATTCTTGAATGGCTTGACAAGAATAAATAGAACTCGGACTCACTTTATTCATTCTTGTATGTACCAAATGCTACCATCGCGCTTTTATTCAATTCATATATGTCGTGAAGAGGGGAATAATTTTTTGCCTCACTGTTGTCTTATGTTGAGAACAAGGTAACACCTAGGAACACACCAAACAATTACAAGGGCTCTTCACATATCAATAATCCAGCACACACATGGTTGCACAAATAGGAGGATGCTTACTTTCACAAAATGATTGGAATTTTCATTCGCCTATTCTGAGTGTGAATATATATGAAGCACGAATACTAATAACGTAAGAATCAACAGCTTCTTCACTGAGATGGTTTGATTATATACACATTCGATGCAATATGAATAATAGTTCCATGCAACAAAGAAGCTATAATTGCCGGTGGTACGTGCATCATGATTCTGTAGCTTTACTGGTGATGAGAGAAGCATAGTTGGCGATTGTGGATTCTGGCGACTGTCTGAGCTGCGCTATTAGAGGAAAAAGTTCTGATGAGCGAATAAATTGCCTACACAGTGGATACGCACACATCTTCACAAGCGAGAACAATGCGATCTTTAGAGGCGACTCGTTTATGGCATCCCTTCTTGGGTTCAGTGCCATTGTTGAGCAATCCGCCACCACCTTAAGCAATGCCTGAAACAACACCAATTCTTCGCTTTAAAAATGGATAGAGAAGTATAAAGATGATTGTATTTTCTTCCTATCGACCATCAACAATCACAAGAGTTCCACAGATTAAAACCAAATTAACAAATACAGGAAAACATCATTCCACTTTGTTTAGTAAAGACGTTATATTTTGAATTTCAGGCTTGAATTTTATCAACCACCACTAAAAAGGTGAAATTTTTTTAAGGGAAGCATAAAACAGACCTGCATGGCTCCTTTGGAAACAATGTCTTCACATAGTCGGTTGGAGTTCCGGACGAGATTACTGAGAGCACCTGCAGCGTTTGCTTTAGTTTTGTCTTCCTCATCAGAGAGTAGCAAATTTTTAAGCTGAGGAATGGCTCTTCTGAGTTCATCATATAATGAATCATTATGATAGGCAGCATTACCAACCTGCAAACAAAAATTAGTCCATTTGGTTACCTAATTGAAGATTATTTCGTCACTGTCAAACTGAGACATACTGATATTTTCAGCCAAAATCCAATGTGCAATAGAAAAACTTACGGCAAAACAAGCAAATTTCCTTGTCCTTCTGTCAGGATCACTACATCGCTCAATAAGGACACTGATGATTTGATGTTTAGCCTTAAAATACAACCAAAAATCTGTTATAAGTCACAGGGAACATTTCACCAGAAATTGAGAACTATCTAATCTGATTTCACATATTGCATTGCACAGGAATCATATTTCTAAAAGTAAACGGTGGCCATAACGTAAGAAGGAAATACCAATAGATTATAGAAATAGGAACTGTGCCGGCACATGTTTCCAATGGCACTGCAGGTCTTCGCACGCAAATTGGGATCTTCATGTGTGAGGAAGCATTTCAGATCCTCCAATATGTCCGCCGCATCAATATTTTCATAGAATAGCTACAGAAACATGTGTTCAGTAATAATAAATTAATAATGCAATGAAAGGATGCACTTTTTGCAAAAGGAGAAATAATCTCAGTTTCAAATGGTACCACCACAGTAAAGTCTAGATGACATCCCAAAATCAGAATTCAAAAACATAATTTAAACCTGGAGGACAATATATTATTAACATGTCTTGATGAATTAGTTTGGGAGGAAAAAGTATCCTCCAGAGGAACCAAAGTATGACACCACCCAACAAGTTCCAAAATTGTTTCTACAACGTTTTTGTGGGTGTCTCAGAAAGATATCCATCTCCCCCCAACATGGGAATACCTTAGCACTTTGGTTGTTTTCACTTTTCTGCTTTACGCAGATAAATATTGGAAAATCAGTCAATACCATGGAGTGGGCAAATCATTGGCAATGCTTCCGAACAATGCATAAGTACTAAAAGAACTCATTACATGCCAAGGTGTAAGAAGTGAACATAATTAAACATAGAATAACAATTAGAAGCAGTGAACTTCAACAATTGCATATCGATGCCACCACTCCAGTACCTTGTTCATTCGAGCTAAATCTGAAACAATCATCAGAAAATCCAGGGTGACTTCCCTCGGGCAGGCTCTGTTGAGAAACTTTTTTGCCCTGGCTGGATCCAACAGTCCTTTGCTGACAAGCTGGTCAGCAAGTTGTGGTTGGGTAGATAATTTAGCAATAAATGCAACTGGCCTAGCAATATCTTTTGATTCCATCTGATCTAGGCATTGAAGGACAACTGCCGCCGCATCAACCTATCAATAAGCATTCAACAGCATCGAAGAAACAATAAAGCATCAATTGTTGCAACTGGAAATCAAAAACATGAAATGCTATAGTATCTCCACTTCAATATTGTATATTCTTGGACACACTACAAACAGGAAAAGGAGTCATTTAGTCACTCCAATATCATATTTTGTTTGGAACTCCTCAACTGATGTTCTGCACTGAATGGGGACCTGCACTTCTGGATTTCAATCTATTTACCATCACCAGATCATATAAAACAATAAAATGGTGAGCGTTCCAACTCACTTCAGGTGTGCTCCTAAGTTATACAGAAAACAGTAAATAAAGGAGGGGAAACACTGGGGGCAGGGGGGGGGGAGAGGATCCGTCATGGTGATTGGTG
The DNA here is from genome assembly GCA_001909325.1 of Ruellia speciosa. Taxonomy (NCBI): domain Eukaryota; kingdom Viridiplantae; phylum Streptophyta; class Magnoliopsida; order Lamiales; family Acanthaceae; genus Ruellia; species Ruellia speciosa. The sequence goes on from MAYD01377035.1 coordinate 5,430, forward strand.
GGATGACATAACTACTAAATTCAGAAAGTGAAAAAGGCTTCAGTAACTAACCTCAAGAAGAATTTGAATATACTTCTTCATGGAAGCCTGTATTGTTTTCATCATATCTTTATCTTCAACACAAACCTTTCCACCTGGTGAGCCCATATTCAGAAGGAAACCACTGTTTACAGAAGCATTAGCAGATGGCTGACCAGGTACACTCTGTACAGCTACAAAAGGAAATGCTAAGAGGTCTATCACTGCATTCACAGTCTCTCTCACTCCAACTTTCCCTCCACCAGGTCCAGTCCAGGATCTAATAAGCTTAAGATGAGCACCACATATTAAATCAGTGATGCACTTAATATGTTCTATCCTTAGCATGATCTGACGGAATGTTGGAACTCCGCCAGAAAGGCATTGACATATTGCAGAAATAGTCCACACAACCCCAACAGGTGATAATCCAATTTGATCTTGAGTGCAGTTGGATAGTTTCTGGGGAGTACTTGAAATATTGTTAGCCAATAAATCAACAAAAAGCTGAGGAGCACCACTTGCACATAGTTGTTGAACAGCCATATGTCCTCCCCAGTTTAGTCTGGACTCTAACAACCCAATAGAACCATCCCTGATACCATGCCTGAAAGGGAGCATTCCTTTCAGCATCCTAATGTTCACTGCATTCTCATCATTTGCTGGACCTCTAAGATGTTCACATAGAGTTGCAGTTCGTGGGATCAAAGGAAGAGCTATCTCAGAAATTGCATTTTCAACTGAAGTTCCCTTATCAAGAGATAAGACTGATGCAAGAGCTAGCATGGCAGCAGCACAAGAAGGTTGCAATGAGGATTGCATCCTTTCCTCTGAAGAAAAATGATGTGCCAGGATTGACAGCCGAGCTGACTGTTTTTTTGAAGATGTTGTGAGCATAAACAGAGCTGAGTTTCTTCCTGATGATTTCAAACTCTGAGCGATTACAGAAAGAAGAAGACATGAATGCATAACCAAGGTATGTGTATCCAGCATTTTGGATTTTGAATTATCTGCTTCTGCACCAGTAGTCTCTTTATTTGAAGCAGCACAAAATGAGAGTATGGAGAAGATCTCCGAGACAATTGTGCCATCTCCACCACCACTTACAATAGTAGTCACAGGTAGTTTGCTTGGAAACCCACAAAGAACATTCACAACAACTTCACTGTGCAAGCAACATCTCAAAATAAGCTGCAATACATAAACTCTATTATTTATTGTACGGATAGAGTAAGAGGTTCAATACAATCACTCAACTGAACAAAAATAAAGAGCTGCACATGAGAATCCAAATCATGTATACAACTTCAAGGCATGAATTCAGAATAAAACCTAATGCAAACCAATTATTCTTCACAGATAAGGAATGAAGGTGCATCAAACAAGACATGAAATGCAATGGATACCTGCACACCAGCAGACAGACCGATCTCATGGCGTTGATGAAGGCAAAAATAGATAGCAACCTGTATCGGTTTTGATTTGAGAAATGCTTTTGAAATCGCATCAACGATTTCTCCTAAATCTCTTCCATGTGAGGGATCCTCATCGCTGTCCTTAATGTCAAGTCGGAGAAGGGAAGGACTTCGCAAAGAATTCAGTGGAAATAGTGAACTTCCTTTCATGGAGAGGAGGTCATATGCACTAATAAGTGACCAAATTCCCCTGCAAGCTTCACAAGCAGCTCGCAGCAGATTTGTAGATCCAGATATGAGACTCACGCCCGAAGATTCCAAGCACAAGCATAAAAGATCAAGTACACCTGAAGACTTGGCATGGTCCAAAATTTTTGTAGCAGTTTTACTTGCCTCTGATGAGGCTGAAGTTATGTCGGGGTTTGCAGCAACTACAGAGGCTCTGAGAAACTGAGCTACTTGGCATAACATGACCGCAACACATGAAGTGCATTCATGAAGAAGTCTTGCACACGTTTCATCTTTCCAACCAACAACCTGCAGAATTTTTATAATGTAAAAGCTTAAAGAAAAACATCTGCCTTTTCCAAAGGAAAGATTTTTATGAACCCATGAGACAAACCTGTGAGTATAATCTAACTATGGCAACCCAATGTGTGAAATAGCGATCACCGATACCACCTCCATAGTTATCCAACAATCTTTTCAGGATTGAGAAACTCTGAAAAGAATTTAAAACGTGTGGAGCAACATGGATACGAACTGTTGAAGCTCTTAAAGGAAAAGTAGTAGAAGAAGAAAGAAAAGGCGATAAGTGTACTTAAAAAATCCAAAAAAAAACCAAAAAACTGAAGTTCCTCTGTTTTTATATTCAGTAGTTGCATCCTTGCACCATTGACAGATAGGAAACTATGGGTGCCTGAATGGTCAAAACCCTTGATTGGCCAAAAAAAGAATTTTTCGTATAAGACAGAATTTTGGCTCTTTGATATCCAAGTACCCAGATTTAACGTTCAGTAACTGTCATTCTAGAAGCAAAGATTGCTTTGAATTAGAATAACAATAATACCTTTGCCATTAAGTCATTTCCATTGGATACTTTTAAACGGACTACATCAGAGGCAAATCCAAGAAGAGCACCAATAATTTCTTCCAGAAGCCCCTTTGAATTAACAGCTCCAGCAGCAATTAAATTTACGAGAATTCTCATTGACTGGTTCAAAGTAACAACATCTTGATCCCTATATAATAAGATTTGAAAGGTGTTAAAATCTTGAAGAAGATGATTGGAATGAAATAATTATGAGATAATTTCATTAAACATATGAAACCATATATGCAAGAAATCATAAGAAGCATGCATTGAATGCTCAGTCGTTCACGAGATACAGAGTTTCTGCATAAACCACAAATAAATAGGTGAGAACTAATGAGAACTTAACCTACTTGAAATTTTTTTGTGATCCATCACACAACTGTTTTAATGGAAGCAAAATGATAGCCAATGCTTCGGTGTCCTGACCAACAATGCTTGCACCCTTAACTGTGCGGGAATTATTCTCCAAGCGGTCCAACACTTGGCAACCTAAATATAAAATAAAACTCTTAAAAAACTAGTAATTCAATCCAAACAAAATTTGGCCAACCATAAAATTTGAAAATATATTATGCTTTCAAGATTAAAAAAAAGTCTAAGAAAATCATTCCAAAATATAGACAGAAGAGCAGCAGGTATAAGGTTATACTGTATGTCGGAGGCAAAGTCCAGCAAAACCCATGTCCTTCACGGGGGAGAAACTATAGTGAAAAGGAACCAGGTGAAATCATTATTTATAGGGTGCAATACGAAACAAGAGTAATGAAAAATCTCACTCAAAAGTCTAGCATCTTCCATGTGTTTATGTGCTAGAGAACTGATTTAGTAGGGTTGAATCAATAGTCAATACATAGAATCTAAAGCAAGGAAAATCCTCCAAGCATCCTAGACAAAAATGCGATTAGAAAATAAAAATTCAAGTTTCTAAGATGAAGATGAAAGACAATAAATAGGGAAACAGTTTTTGAAGGAATTAAACAATGAATCTCCAGGCATTGAGTGCGCTTCTACGGGACTAAAATACAGTATGATAAGAAGATTTCATTGAATTTACCTGTCTGTACAACACCACTCTGACTTGGAAAACCTGGAAATTCCTCCTTTGGCTGGGCATTATCTCCTAATTTGGAGTTCACTCCATCCAAACGTGGAATGATCGGGGAGCATTGAACACCTTCAGTTTCACTAGCAGCAGGAGAACAACTTCGACCTACCACCACATACTTCTTCGCTAAATACCTTTCGGCAACGGCAAGCACTTGCAGAATTAACTTCCTAGACATGCAACAGCATCTCAAGAATAACAGAGAACTTACCCTCTGGACTTGCACCAGTAAATCCAGTTGGCTTCAGTGGATTCCTCTCATGCCTCAAACCTGGTGTTATTGCCGAACGTGGCTCCTGAAGATATTAATAGACAAAACAAACATTTTAAAAAATATGACAACAAACCCCAGGCCAACATGCCTAGAGCAGTCTGCACCAAAATCTGCACATGTGCACACAAAAATGTCTTATCTCACTTCAATTTCTGCAGGAGATTCCTTAACAAATGGATGCTCCAGAAGAGCTGGCCAAGTTAGTCTATTTTGAGGAACCTGTTCCCATGAATCCAAAACCAAATAACATCATGAATACAGTTTTAAAGTTGTTCAGCATACATCACATATGCACACTCAGCAAGCCTCACCTTATTTAGCAAGCCCTGTAAAAAACTTTTGAAATTTGAGCTCATGTTGTCTGGATATTTAACTGGATCCTGTAACAAGTACATTAAACTTATCAATAAACCTAACATTCAAAGTCAAGAAAAGACAAATGAAAACATCACAGACGCACAGTACCTTAATGATGTGTCGTATAAGTGCATACACTGAATTTGTATAAAATGGAGGCTGGCCAACAAAGAGTTCATACCTGAAAGATTAGTACGGGTTTTAACATTAGCTAACAAGGCGAGTAAAAGGTAGCTGGCAAAGAAAAAGGGAAGAGAAAAGATTATGAGCCATGCATCCTTGACACACAATCTAAATTTCATAGTTTGCCACATAAAGTTGAGGGTATACTGCAAAAGTACATACGAGAAACAAAAGAAATACTTATTGTTGTACTAACAAGAAAAATCCAACCCTGGTTGAAAAGAACATTGTCTTGGCCAAAATGACACAACAGTGCTGAAGGATGGAGCATTGGCAATTATTCAAGATAGTAGTTTCTCCTCTGGACTAAATTCCCTTCTTAATAATTGATGCTAGAATTTTGCCTAGACGATTTCCATGTGAGCACTAAAAAGATAGGAGAAGGCAATCGTCTGATTCATTTACAAAAAGGTATATCTTGCAAGAATGGCATTGATTCTAAGGACTAAAATTGCAACCAGGAATTATACTTACTGAAAAAAATTAAACTTAATTTTTTTTATTTTTCATAAGTATTTATTAGCCATACATTATCACCATATAAAGCAAAAAATGCCTTACAAAATAACACCAAGCGACCACAGATCAGCAGTGTGGTTGTATGGTTGCTCTCGTACCAATTCCGGGGCCATATATAAAGGAGTCCCTAATTATCAATAAAGCAAAAGGTCAGAAGTACTCACTTCATAAGAGTATTCAATAGTTACCGCTTGCAACAACGGTAGGAGTCATGTAGAGCCATTTATACCTTTAATGGAGCGCAAGACAACTGTATTTGCGGACATGGCCCGAGCAAAACCAAAGTCGCAAAGCTATTTAACAAATGGGAAACAGAAAAAACGAAACTAAGATATGGGTGCTATTGTGTAAATGCTTGAAAACAAAAGCACTATCAAGGACTTAATATCAATATATTCTTTGAAAAACTCATCCTTGAAGTGACTAAGGAATATGAACAGAGCAGAGCAATGGAAAAACAACTGATGTCTACACACCTTAACAACAGATCCGGCACCAATAAGGATGTTTTGTGGTTTCATGTCGCGATGAATTATACGGTTTGAGTGAAGATAATGCAAAGCTCTTACCTGATAATTCACAAGTATTAAATCATGACTTCAAACATCAGGATAAGTGCTCAGCAGAATAATCAGATTGCATACGAAGAAAAAACATAATAGCAGACCACCAAATGAAGCAGAAACAATCTGTGATGCTTACCAATTGTTTTGCAATTGCCTGTACTTGTTCTTCAGGGAGACATTTGTCATCCTCAAGAATCTCGAAAAGCTCACCCTGCAAAAGATAATCCTTCTTAACTAATATTACTTATACACTCAGACCAATATGCACAGGCTGCAGCCAGGAACTGTATATTAGATATATACAATAAACTCATGCTGAAGAATTAATTGATTGGAAGAGTAATAATTACTTGGGCAAATTCTGTTACAACACAAAATTCCTGTGGGCTTTCAAATGAATCGAGCATTGCTATAATATTTGGATGCTTTAATTTTCGAAGAATCTGCAAAGATAAAAACAAAAATAGTCAAAATTAGACAGAGGCATAATTAAAAAAAATTAAAAGAAAACAACCCAACATGTATAAGGCAATCGTAATATACTAATGTACATAAAAATACACAGAAAACTACACAATGAAATCTCAATATTCATTTCTAATTCAATGATCTAAGGACTTGGAATGGAGAAAGGAATAGGCATATGTAAAAACAAGCATTACTGCATTAGTTAAGTATTTGGAAATGCAAGATCTTTGTCTTCTGTTGCAAATGAGACCAATAAAAAAGAACCAGATATAATATCTAGTAGAAACAGACCATATGTGAGAATTATCTAACTCCAACAAACATAGGCAATCAGTACAAAAGGCAGATAAAAAAATCACATCCCAACAGTCAAGTTAAGATTTAGATATAATGTGAAAACCGTATACCTCAATTTCTTGCCTCAAGTTCATAATATCCTTCTCACTTTTACCATGTTTAGGAATAAACTTCATCGCAACAGTCTGCGCGTCACAATTACAGACAAGCCCGATTAACCAATTACAGTAAGACTAATAATCAGGCCGCGAAGAGAAATTTAGCTGAAACACGCACCTGACCACTAAACTTGCGGCGCCCTTTGTAAACTTTGCCGAACGATCCCTCGCCAACAAGCTCGATGACATGATAATTGTCTACGCCCATAATCTGCACTTGCAGAGCATGAATATCAATGATAAAACAAAACCAAATCGAGCAGTAGAAACAACAAGGAAATCATAAACTTGAATACAAATTCAAAAGAGAAATGAAAGAAAAATCAATCGAAGCATAAGATCGGCCAAACAGTTGAGCATCAATTCATCATAGAGCGCAATTCGAACAATAATTGCAGAAACTAAATACGATTAAGAAGCATTGAACTCTTACTCAAAGTGCGAAGAAATCCTTCCAATGTGAAAATGAGCCGCGTGGGATAGAGGGAGAGAGGGGTACGGAGCGGAGAAACGGCACTGCAGAAAATTTGAAATTGTGGATTCACTACTGTGTCTGTGTGTGTGGAGATTTTTGAAATACAACAAAAAAAACAAGGATTTTTTAAATGTGGAAATAGGCGCTGCCACATTCTCCGTGGACGACGTCGTCTAGTAATTTATTTTTGTCCCCTTATGTGTTTTCTTTTTTTCTTTTTATTTTTGTAATAACCTTCTTGTTTCCTTTTTAATACTCGTAAAACAATTTAATACATTTACTGGATTAATAAATACCGTCCTCAATATTTTGTCACCGTCCAGCCTTAGATAATTTTGCCCCTATCATATTTTAAAATAGATTTCTTGCTTTCAAGAATTCTTTTAATCCAAAATCATCAATTACTCAAATTTTGTCTTGAATTCGATCCAGAACGAAGAATAATGTCCAACAACGAAGTAATTTTTTACGAAAATTGGATAAAACTGATGTTGAATCACGAGAAACGGTAAAAAAAATCGAAAATCGCGACTTGGGCAGATGGGGCGCACGCACGGGGCACGATGCGCCCCCGCGCGCCTGGCAGCGCCGCCGAGCA
>MAYD01377069.1:0-10833 GCA_001909325.1 Ruellia speciosa
TGTTCCACCTGAGAATTAGTATTGTGATGTATTGATGCTATATTCTGTCATGTGAAGTATTTTTTATGGTTTGAGAATAGCTTTCAAAATCAATAAATAATTGGTTAATATGCCCTGGCTTATTTAAATGACTAACTGATGGTTACCTAAACCAATAAAAGATTTGGTGTGGTGCCTAAAACAATATTTGATCCTTTGGAACTGTTGAGTGACTAACAGAAACTTTCAATTCGGTGCTGCTGTGGTTATTTCTTAAGTTCATGCTTTTGTTCTTTTATCGAAGGTAGTTTACTTATAACTGAGATTCGTTCTGAAATTTTATTTGGTTCATTTCTGGTGTATTATCTGTCCAAAAGCTTGAAAATTGGGGTTGGCTTTGCTAGTGTAAGGTGATGAGGAGTTAGTTTGTTGGAATTCTTATAATTCAAGTTGAACTTGTCAATTTCTGTTTTTTATGAACCCGCTTTTGTTGCTATTCTGTCTGAAAATATCGTTGCCATTATGACACGGGTTTCTATATATGTTGAACTATAGTTATTGTACTTTCCATCTTGTTCAGTTCAGTAAATGATCTTCATACATTTGGATTGCCCAATCCTTTCCATGTGCCATATGATTGCACTTATGTTATGTGAACCCTTACTTATTTTGTATGACAGAGCCAATGCCCAACAACCGAAGCTTTTCGTGGGGATGATTCTTATTCTCATTTTTGCGGAAGCCCTGGCACTTTATGGTCTCATTGTCGGCATCATTCTCTCGTCTCGTGCTGGTCAGTCTAGAGCTGATTAGGAGAATGCTTCTTATTGCTGTAGTTTCTTTCTATCAAGTGAGGATCATGGGATGTGTTATCTGTGGTTTACCCTGTCAATTCAGCTCTTCCTGCATTGCATTGCTCAAAGTTTATCGTCATTTGTGGTAAGAAATGCAGGCTGACATGTTCTGTTGGTAGTATAAAGATGAGATGTACGGTTTTCCCTGAATAAAGTTTCATTTTTTGTGGTTTCTTTTATCTTGTTAGGGCTTGGTTTGGACTGTATAAGCCATTTCATGTAATGGTTATTTATATATTTCCAGATTCACAACAATATTGGTAAATACTCCTCTAGTTTCCTAAAAATAGCACCATTCAATTGGGTGCAGTTTTTAAGAAACTAAGGGAGTATTGTTTTTCTCCTTCCACTAATAAAAATTTCATTACTCTCACTTTCTGAAAAATCTCTCCCAATTGAATGGTTCTATTTTTAAGAAACGGAGAGAGTACTAAACATCCCATAATGGAAAATTGTGCTATCTTTAGGAAGCTGAGGGAGTATAAGTTTATGGTGGTGTGGAGTGCGCAAAACTAAAATATTTGACACTGTTTTTCAAAATGGTAGATTTTGAGTATATTTGCAACTTATGCATATCCTTGGAGGAATTCTAGTGTGCTGACTAAATGCATTTGGAAGCCTTTTGATGAATATTTAGTGGTTGGAAGTGTTGTTGAATTTATATCGATTCAACAATCGCACCCCAATTACTGAGTCTTCACTTGACAGCTCCAGATACATCTAGTGTTGTCTTAACACACCAACTCGGTGGGAGTCACCCCTCTTTTAGGTGATGAGTTTTCTAGTGCTTAACCTGATGAGCAAATTAACTGATTTTGGACAGCGTACACTGTAATGATCTGTACTCAAAAGTTACCATTCTTCAATTTATGATTATGGTTGCGCCATTCTTGGTGATAAAATGTTTCCATTGTGCATTTTTGTGTTTTCATTCATGTTCCATTATCTTTTCCGTTGTTACCCTGCAATGTTGCTCTCGTTGTTGCTTTAATGCTTACCTCATTTATTAATGACCCCTCGTCCCATTATTTTTCTGTAGTCATACTACGGGTGTGTTTCTCTTATTTTTGTCCCGACACTTACCCTCGTTTATTAATGAGCGTCCTCCCCAATAGATTGGACAACATTTGTTTGATGCGGTTTGGAGTGTTAATTGGCGCAATGCTTTATAATTATATGATTAAATAAAGAATAAAATAATAATTACAATAAATTGTTCGAAATAGTGTAGCAATTGTTTATTTTAATAAGAGGATGCGAATGGTAATACCTTTATTAAATCTGGTTTATTTTAATAGAGTAAATAAATTATTCCACATCATCACCCCGTTGCGTCATCGCATACGTGGCTGGAAACGCGTTCCCGCTGGCCAGTTGCTACTTTCCTTGGACAAGGGTTTCCAAACTTTGTCCGAATTTTAGTCGCGAATTACTCACATGTAGTAGTCAACAATAATCCTATGAATTGACGAAAATACTCCTCAACATTCATCACCTCTGACGTAACCCCTCTCTCTTCCAGGAATCCCCTCTGCTCTCTTATACAGCAGTACATAAACAATCACATCCTCGCCTTCAGACACCACAAAATTGAAAATTCATTCATTCATTACAATCCCACCGGCCATCTCTCAGACAACCATAAATTCCTTACAAAATTCCCAATCTCCGCCGCCGACTTCATTCAATCAAATTTCTTCTCCCAATTGCATGAGTGCCGGTCTGCGCTGGTGGTCCCGATCATCCTCAAAGTTACTCCCCAAAATGGCCGAGGGAGTCGCCGACACCTCCACCACCGCCGCCGACGCGAAGAGGCGCTCCGTTTGGCCCTCACTTCTGCGATGGATACCCACTTCCACCGATCTCATCATCGCCGCCGAGAAGCGCCTCCTCTCGCTCGTCAAGTAATTTATACTAATTACTAAGTGAATAATTGATAAACCCTAATTCGATGCCAGCAGTGTAATTTTCTCGAATTCGTTTATTATTTCTGCAGGACTCCGTATCAGCAAGAGCAGGTTAACATCGGGTCGGGCCCGCCGGGCTCCAAAACGCGGTGGTTCCGGTCCGCGAGCGATGAACCGAGGTTTATCAATACGTTGACCTTTGATAGCAAAGAGGGCTCGCCCACTCTGGTGATGGTGCACGGATATGGTGCTTCCCAGGGCTTCTTCTTCCGGAATTTCGATGCCCTAGCTAAGCATTTCAAAGTGGTTGCCATTGATCAGCTTGGGTAATTGCCACTTCCCTTCGATCTTATACGACATCCTTGTGTTTTCATGAATCATTATGATGCTCTTTAGACAACTTGGTATTTCGATTATGTTCTTCAGCACATTTGACTCTGTAACACTATCATATAGGAGTAGCAAAAACTTTTACTGTGTAAGAATGACGAAGCACATAAAAGATTGACCAAACATGTGTGGGAAAATCATCAAATTCGTAGTACAGTTTCTTGTGGAGGTAGGGTGAAAACCGAGAATGCTGAGGGAAGATGATCAATGCAATGTAAAAGCTTTTATGTGGACTCATGGTTTTCAAATTTCTATGTGGTGCAGTTGGGGTGGTTCGAGTAGGCCTGATTTTACGTGTAAAAGCACTGAAGGTGGGTACTGGTTTCTACGTTGATCATTATATTGATACTTCCAGTTATTCAATATTTGTAGTGTTGGATCTAGAAAGACATAGGGTGTTGATGCATGCTCTAACTTGTAATGCAGAAACTGAGGCGTGGTTCATTGATTCCTTCGAGGAGTGGCGTAAAGCGAAAAATCTTAGCAACTTTATTTTACTTGGACATTCATTTGGAGGGTATGTTGCTGCTAAATATGCACTCAAGGTAGACAAGTAGACAACCATCATATTAATGTGTTTTACTTTTTCTTGAGGTACATACCTATGCTGGTGATGTCACATTTTTTTCCCTTACTTAATATCATCTCCTACAATTGTTTTGTGCAGCACCCCGAGCACGTTCAACACTTGATTTTAGTAGGACCTGCTGGATTTTCATCAGAAGCGGATATGTCTGAAAGGCTTACTCAATTTAGAGCGACATGGAAAGGTGCCATTGTGAATCATTTATGGGAGTCTAATTTTACTCCACAGAAGATAATAAGGTGCTTCTATTTTCCTCAACTTTTCGCACCACTAGAATTGTGCAACTTCGATGCTTTTCCAGTTAGGTTGTCCCAAATTTTTAAACTCATCTCCACCCGGCACATCTCCTAGTCTTTTGGAGATTGTTACAGGCTTGTTTGAAACTTTGATGGGATTAATGTTTGGTGGATTTTAATATTTCTTGGCATCACTATGGGCCTATATTGTTTGCTCTCAGATCTTCCTCCATTAAGCAGAACAAAAGCATGTTGTATAAATGTCATGTTGGCACACTCTCGCTGCACTTGTCATGTTGCATAAATGCGAGTACAAAAGCATATAACAGATTTGCATCTTGTATAATTAGTGAGGGAAACAATTTCCTATTAAGTATGTTTTCACTTGTGAGCCGTTGCAATGATGGAAATGCATGCTTCTTTCTGAACCTTGATTCACTTTATCTAAACATGCAGGGGTTTAGGTCCTTGGGGTCCAAATATTGTTCGTAAATATACAAGTGCTAGGTTTGGCTCCTATTCGGAAGGAGCCCTCTTGACTGAGGAAGAATCTAGCTTACTTACAGGTAGCTTAAGATTGATTAAGTTGTTTGAGTTTTACTGGTCGATCCCCCTTTATGTTCTAATGTTGCCTTGGCTCTTCTGCTGAAGATTATGCATATCATACGGCTGCAGCTAAAGGTAGCGGGGAGTTGTGCTTGAAGTACATATTCGCCTTTGGCGCCTTTGCTCGCATGCCTCTCTTGAACTGGTGAGTTGCTTTTAAAGGAGTAGTGCTTTGTGATGCATCCATTTGTGTGGTACCCCTTTGATGAAATATTTTGTATGTTGATAATTTAAGAGTACAATTACCAGCTTATGGGGTTCTTGTTTGTTCACGATCATCTCCCATCATCTTTGATAAATTGGTGCACTGATTTATGAAGTTGTAACAGAATAATAATCTAGTCTTCTATGGGGTTGTGCAGTGCCTCAGAATGGAAGGTGCCAACTACATTCATATACGGTTTCAATGATTGGATGAGTTATCACGGGGCGCAAGCTGCACGCAAACAAATGAAAGTTCCATGTGAAATCATAAGGGTCCCTCAGGTATCCATCCATCTCATCTTCCTCAGTTCTGAGTTCTCTTGTGTTACAAAACATAATCCTATGTAGCTACCCATTTTTGAATAGCGAAAAATGTTAATTCAAAACTTGATTGCAGGGTGGCCATTTTGTGTTCATCGACAACCCAACCTCTTTCCATTCCGCTGTAGTCTATGCTTGCCGGAAGTTTTTCCCACAGGAACCTAAGGTTCATATTCTACCAGAAGACCTGGAAACTGTGTGAATGAAAAGGGGTTAGGTTTATTATTCATTCACTTCTGTTTCCTTGGCGGGTCTGTCTGTTACACTAAGCAGGGCATAAATAAACTTATGTCATGTTATTTGTTAGCTACAATCCCAACATATACTTGCATAATTTTGTATACATGTGATTCTTTGTTTATAAAGGACAGATTCAATGATGATATAGGTCATGCTCGCATTCAACTTATGTTGTGATTATTGTACCTACCCTAGATTGTTGTAACCAGAAATCCTTTCATCTCTTAGACATTGTTACCTGGAAATGAATCAATCACAACTTCACGAGTTGTTAACGGTTTCACCTCATATTCAGTTTATCATTTGTCTTACTGCCATCTTTTTAAAATATGTACTCTAGTGCTTAATGAATGCTTATGTCTTAAAGTGGCTACGGATCCAACTGACTCTCGACTATCCCCATACATGGGAACCCCGGAGACGGCTTGGCTCAAAGCCCAATGGAATTCATAAATATCTTTCTGGACTCTATTGTTCATTTCTTCTATCTAGCACAACTGCACAACTGGTTTCTATCCATGCCGTACCCAAAAAGTGAAAAGGCCACTGTACATATATAAATTATCATGTCAGGTTTCCTCCCACTAATGTGGGTCCGTCTTGTTACCCCACTCCCTACTGCCTACTTGGCTATATCTGGTCAGCTGCAAAGTCACGTGAAAGAATCCCTTTCCCGATGATACAATTTTTAACATATTCAGTTTCAGACACCCGATGTAACGGCTACTTCCTTCCTTTGTCATCTTCCTGTGTTGAAGTTTGAACTTGTACTCTTCAACACATGGTCAGGTCGTGCTCATTTCCTAATGGGACCTAATCCCAAATAAATACCAAACTACTTCTTACAACCATGTGCCTCATCTGACCTCCTCCATATCTTACACATCGCTATTATTTATCACTGTTTTACTTTGTCCTTTCTTTTGGATGATATTTATGCGATTCCACTCAATCTTCTTGGCGGGAATCTTGATTCTTGATGAATCAACGTCATAACTTGTATTGGATAAAAAAGGAAAAAACCTTAACTCTTAACAGCTTGTTGCAAAGATAGAGTTGAATTTCAAGTTTGAGGATGTAGTAAAAGCTCAATGATACCAATTTTAGATCAAATCAGAACACAGGTTTGTGGAACAATTAATGCAACCAACATTATTCACAAATTAAGAATGATCAAACTACTGATAGAATTCTTAAACAAGGCAATTAAATAACTCTGCTGAATGAATTTTAACTTTCACCTGGCGACGGGAGAGTTGTGGGATCGGCCGAGGAAGCTCCGTCGGGGCCGAGCCGGCAACCCTCCAGCATGAAAACAACATCTGCCATTGAAGGCCTTTCGAGAGGGTCGGGCATGGTGCAGAGCAGCCCAACTTTCACACCAAGCAAGAACTCTTCCCACTCCGATGATTCTGGGTCCAGCTCCAGCAAACCGGGTTCGAGTAGCTCCGTAACCTGCCCCGTCTGCAGCTGCCGCTTCACCCATTTCACAATGTCCTCATCCTGTGTGAACATCACAGGTCTTTTACCCGTCAGGATCTCCAACACCAGAATCCCGAAGCTATAAACATCGCCTTCTCTAGTCAGCTGCCCTGTCAGGATAGCTTCCGGCGCGACATACCCAACTGTGCCAACTGGAGTGGAGGAGGTGGATGCTTGATCAACTGTGGGTACTGTCACCTTATCCAGCCCAAAATCGGATACATGGGCTTCGAAATCAGCATCAAACAGGATGTTCTGAGGCTTGACATCCCCGTGGACTATTGATACTGAGTGGAGGAATGCAAGTCCTCGTGCGACACCCAGAGCGATCAAGTGACGCATAGGCCAATTCAACACGTGCCCGCCTTCCTGGTGAGACGCCTCTTGAAGCAATGTTCCCAAGTTTCCATTAGGCATATAGTCATAGATAAGAAGCCTCATGTCTGGAGGCGGTCCAGCATAGTACCCACGGAGGACTGTCAGGTTTCGATGCTTGACCTTGCCCAGTGATTCAGCTTCTTTGCGGAAGGTGTTCTCTGCAATTGAAGCATCTGGAAGACGCCGTATTGCGAGCACCATTCCGTCAGCATAAGTGGCTTTGAACAACAACCCATACTTGCCCCTGCTCAGGACATTCTCCTCATCAAACTGCTTCGTTGCTTCGACGGTTTCTGCATACGTGATCTTGTCATTGAACATGACAAGCTTTGGGCCTCCATTGTCTCCACTTCTTCGACTGCCTCGGGACCCAGAACTGGAGCTCCTCTTCTTCTCCCCCATTGACTTCGCCTTCAGCTTCCTGCGCCACATCAGGAAACTGTATACATAACCTGAACAGCACAGCAACAGCAGCAAACCCCCAGCAGTTGCCACAGTTATGAAAATAATCAATCTCCTTCGCTTCCGCTTCTTATTCGAACAATTCTTTGTCAGTGGCTTCCCACATAAATTCTTATTCATAGCATACGATGAAGGATCACTGAACAAAGCAGCCAATCCCTCCGGAATCTTGCCCTCCAGATTATTCGTGGATAAATTCAAGTGCCGCAGGGTTGAGATTAGGGAAAGATCAGATGGGATCATTCCAGATAAGTTATTAGATGAGACATCCAGTGCTGTTAACTTTGATAACTTGGACAACGCCGGAATGTGGCCTGAGAAGCTATTTGAATCCAGTAAAAGAACCTCCAAAGAGGAACAGTTAGAAATGCTATCTGGGATTTCACCTGATAAACTGTTCTGGCCTAAATCAAGCCTCTGTAAATTAGACAAATGAGAAAAACCTGCCGGAATTTCCCCATTCAAGTTGTTCCCTCTGAGCTCTAAAGCTTCAAGATCAGAACAATTGCTCAGCTCCATCGGAATCGAACCACTTATTTGATTATGAGACAATGAAAGAACGGTTAAGGACCTCAAAAATCCATAAGTAGCCGGGATATCACCAGAGAAAGAGTTGGATGAAAGGTTGAGATACTGCAAACTGGACAAGCTGCTGAAACCTTCAGGGACATCTCCAGAGAACGAATTTTCGCCCAATGCCACGACCTGCAAATTTGGCAAGCCCAACAACTCAATGGGCAGTTGCCCGGACAAGTTCTGCTTACTCAAATCAAGAGATGTGAGCCTCAATAGATTCCCAATGGTCGAAGGAACCGCTCCCGAAAACCCACAGTTACTCATGTTCAGAACCTCCAACCCTCTCCATTCACCAATGTCTACCAGGACTTCATCAGAGAATCTGTTATTGCTCAAATTCAGAGTGCTCAACTTGCTCAGCTTGGTTAACTCAGCGGGCAAAGTCCCACTCAGATTATTACCACTCAAATCCAAGAATTCTAGAGAAGGAAGGCTGCTTAAGTTGGCAGGGATTTTCCCAGTGAACAAATTCCCCCCAAGAGATAACACTGTCAAATTTTTCATCACTCCTAAAAACTCTGGTATCGAACCAGAGAAGTGGTTTTTTTCCAGATCAAGAACTCGTAAGGATCCACATTTTGTGACACTCTTTGGAATTTGACCTGTTAACGAATTGTTCCCCGCTCTAAGCTCCTCCAAATTCACCAAATTTCCAACATTATCAGGGAGAATGCCAGATATGAAATTCCCAGAAATATCTAAAACCTTCAGTGTTGAAGAATTTGTTATGAAATCAGGAAAGGCACCGCCTATCCGATTTCCATGGAGATTTAGGGTTTCCAGAACTCCCCCACACGTTTCACCAGCACTGTTGTCTATACCCGTGAAGGCATTAAAGCTCAAGTCAAGGACTTTGAATGTAGCATTCAATGCCGACGTTTTGCACACTAAGGATGATGGAACGGCGCCAGAGAGCAGATTGCGCGGCAGCGAGATGACTTGAAGGCTCCTGAGCGAGCCAATTGATGCTGGAATGACGCCTGACAGCATATTGTCTCCGGCGCTAATGTGGAGGAGGGAAGAGCAGTTCGACATTGCGGACGGAATTGTGCCGAAGAGGCGATTATCGTCGAGCCCCAGATACTGTAACCGCTGCAACATTCCAATCGTCGACGGAATGCCGCCGGAGAAACGGTTGGACGAGAGATTGAAGACTTGGAGCTCGTGATTAGACGAAAAATTCGCCGAAATCTCTCCCGAGAATGAGTTTGACGACAGGTCTAGTATTCGGAGACCCGTCGGAAGTTCGGAGGGGATTTCGCCGGAGATAAAGTTGTGCGCTACGTTGAAGACCTGGAGGTTCGTGAGGCTTGCGAACAATGCCGGCGAAATCTCGCCGGTGAGCCCGTTCTCCTGCAAATAAACCGTGCGGAGGAGCGCGCAATCGGAGAGCTCTCGGGGAATCGATCCATTCAGGCCGTTGGAGTGGAGACTCAGCGCGCGCAGCTGGCTCAGCTTACCGAGCTCCGCGGCGAGTCCACCGCCGAGCTGAAGGCGTGGCAGTCGGAGTTCGCTCACCCTACCGCCGTCGCACAGAACGCCTCGCCAGTCGCACGGCGCGGCAGGCGTGGACGAGTTCCAGCCGCTCAACGCGGCGCTTGGATCGTATAGGTTCTGCTTAAAGGACAGCAACGCTGATACCTCGGTGTCGACGGCCGCCGCAAGCGTGGAGGCGGTGACTAGAAAGGCGAAGAGCGCCATCGCGGCGGCGACGGCGGCGAGGGGCAGCGTAGCCGTTGACATGGGAAGGAAGAAATGAAATTGCGGAAATGAGAAAGTAAAGTGAGTGGGGAACTGGGCCGTGCAGAGGAGGAGCGTATTGTAGCTGTTTATTTTTTCGTTTTTTGTCACTCTATCCCTATTATAAGTAATATTATTATATATTGAAAATAAATTGCTTGGAGATCAAATAAATAAATAAATAATTTGATTGTTGCAATAATAGTTTTTTTAACATAATATAAATATTATTAACTATAATTTTAATTAGGATAGGATCATTATGCAGTTTTATTATCTACAAATCTAAAATTTTAAATTTATTGAAAAATTTTTATCATTAAAACTGAATTTTTACTAAATTTTAGATATTTAAATTTAGTTTCCACTATAAAAAATATTACAAAGGAAATTAACGAAGAAATCAAAATGATGAGATTAGTGACTTGAGGTAATAAGTTTGGGGTTGAATTCATCTAATTAATAATTTTGGTAGGCGAATTGATATTATTAAAATTAAAGTTTGAAGATCATTTTAAGTTTAGCCTTACATAAATTATTGGGGACGACAGCATAACATAATTCCTTTAACCTTTATAATTTACTTAAAAAATGGTATTTGGCAATTAATCTTTCAAACAGTTTTTAGTATGATGGTTTAATTTTTTTTTCTTAGTCATTGAAAATTTATCTATTCAACATTTTATAATAGTTTTTAACCTTTTTATATATTTTTCTACAGATTTTTTCATATATATGTACACACAATAAACGGTTGTTCTACCCAACGTTTTTTTACAAACAATTATTAGTCAAATCGACTACCTAAATTAGTTGTCAACTATCTGTTAACCTAATCAGTTAATCACTATTAACTAATAATTAATTACCAA
>MAYD01377147.1:0-11185 GCA_001909325.1 Ruellia speciosa
TAGAATGAAATCACCCAATTTGCCAATATTATTGACACTTCAAATGCAGGCATGTCAAGTGTATGATATTTTAGTCCTAAAAACAAAATCCGTAGTACAATACCTTTTTCATGAAAAAGTTGGAAAAATATTACTTCATGCGCAGGTAACCATTGAAACCAAATTAAATATAGGGTTTTGATTAACGCCGCCCACCTTTTTCCATATCCTGCCCCCCTTTGGACAAAAATGTCCTTCATCCTTTTTAATAAAATTCAAATACTCTCTTTTCTTTCTTCCTCCTTTTTCTTTCAAATTTGAATTGCAATACCTTCTTACAAAAAAAACTACATATCCAAACATGTTGGAGCAAGGTCATCTTGGTCCAGGTAGGGGAAAGGGATACATGGCACTACAGGTACGAAAAAATGTGAAAATAAAAAAAGAAAACAGGGCCCCTTCGCGTGAAGGGGCGCCCGCGATCGCGCCCCGAGGCGAGGGGCGCCATGCTCCAGTCCCTATGTACTAGCGCATGGCGCCCCGAGGGGTGCACTAGTCCTCAGGGTCTGGCGCACGGCGCCCCGGGATGTGCACCCAACCTTGCGTTGGGCGCATGGAGATCCGTGCAATGTGCTCGAGGCATTTTTTGACATTTCTTTATGATTTTTGACTATTTTTTACACGTTTTTTTATAGTGTTGTGTTAATTCCGTCGACATTTGTACGTATTTTTGTGTTATTGTACAAATATGGGTACATTTATCTTCATTTGTTCAATGTATTGTTAATTTTGGTGATTTTAGTACGTGGTTATTATACGAATTTGGATACATTTATTTTCATATGTTCGATGTAGTGATTTTGGTACCTAATGTTGTGTTATTGTACGAAAGTGGATATATTTACTAAATATAAAGTAAATTACAGAAGTTGCGGCCGAAGGACAAGAAGGCGAAGGTGGTAGAGAGTAGTTCAAGGCCGCCATAGGTGAGGAGGAGGCCCGTCACGGCGTCCGCCCGAAAGGAGATGCTGCAGACATGGGTGGCGATGGCGGGTGCGGATGGGCCCGAGCTGTCGGAAGAGGTGGCAGCAAATCAGGAGGACGAGGACTCGACAGCGGATTCGGGATCTGATGACGGTACCGGGCGCCCGAGGGTCGGCCGGGATAGTAGTGGGAGGTGGACGGCGGTGGGCTCGACATCTGGTATGTACATGAAAAATATACCTCTTGAATTTTGTTTTCCATGCAATTTGTTTTCAATGTAATTTGTTTGTGTTTCAGGTACGAGTCAAAAGTCCCCGAGCAGCTATGGATGGGTCCTGGCAGGTTACTCGCCCTATGCCAGGTGGGCCAATCGATGGGACGGTGATCCCTAGTTTCTTGAGCCACGTCGCTTCTCGCATGTGGGATGGAGAGATGCGAGGGATCCTTAAGCTGCAGAATAGAGCAACAGTGTGCCATAAGCTGGTGTCGATGCGGGATAGGATGTCTGAGGAGACACGGGCATTGGTGACGTGACCGGGTTGGGACACCTGTCGGGCGTGATGTTCGCCCACATAGACCATCCCCTGTTGTGCGCGTTCGTAAAGCGGTGGCAGCCAGACACGAACACGTTTCATATGCCATTTGGGGAGATGACTATCATGCTGCACGACGTGTAGCATATTTTGTGCATACCAGTGGAGGGGAGGGTGGTGAGCACGGATCTCGACCAGTCGAAGCTGCAGATAATGGCACAAGTGGTGCTAGGGGTTTCGAGGGAGCAGCTACACTATGAGCACTACTAGGGAAGGGGGGTTTATACTAAGTCTGTACTGCAGCAATGCATCGTAGATCAGGTGCCTGAGATCCAGTCCGTAGGCTGGATATGGTTGCTGCTGGGGACCACACTATTCATCGACAAGAGCGGGAATTGGATACGCCCGGCCTGTGCGCATGAGGTGCAGGACGGCGTGCAGGGTGCGGTGGGTTATTCGTGGGGGTCCGCCGCACTGGCATACTTGTATCGCCACTTGGGCATTGCGAGTAGAGGGGATTCATAGGGTCTCACTGGCTGCCTGACACTGCTGCAGGCATGGATATACGAGTACTTCCCCCATTTTCGACCGGAGCGTACGAGGATCGAGGTGGGACCAGATGCCCCCCGTGCGGGCATGTGGCCAGTCCGGGCAGAGGACCGATCGGAGGCGCGCCTGCAGGCACTACGCCAGGAGCTGGACGCGCTGACAGCAGCAAAAGTACATTTATTTCATGTCATACTGCTATTATTTGCGTTCTACTTTATGCATATTCTTGTTTAACTTGAGATTTCGTTATTGGATTGCATGTCAGGTGTGTTGGTTGCCAAACGGACCGAACCCGGAGACCGATGTACGGAAGACGTTACTTTTTGCTGTTATATGTTACAGAGACATAGTCGAGCCATACTCGGCTGCGCGTGTTCTCTGCCAGGTCGGCTACGTGCAGTTCATTCCCCCGTGCATTATACATCCTATCGTTGCTGTACGAACATGGGCTTCCAAGTCGTACAAAGTCGAGTATGCGAAGACCCTCCCTGAGGACGTGTGGGAGGCATTTCCGGTTGGTTCCTC
Organism: Ruellia speciosa; assembly: GCA_001909325.1. Classification (NCBI taxonomy): domain Eukaryota; kingdom Viridiplantae; phylum Streptophyta; class Magnoliopsida; order Lamiales; family Acanthaceae; genus Ruellia; species Ruellia speciosa. The sequence goes on from MAYD01377147.1 coordinate 2,571, forward strand.
AATATCACTCAGCGACTTTCAGCCTGTGATCGACGATCTCAGTGCATGCATCCCGAAGTATTTTGACTGGTACGAGGCCCACTCGCATCCGCGCCTCTTGCCGGGCGATGGTGCAGCACCCTTCGTGCCGAGGACCCGGGCGAACAGCGAATACGTAAGTAACTTTATTTATCATGTCATAATTAATAGTTCTTATCAAATCGCCTATATTGTATTTTTTGTTCTTATGCACAGTGAGTCACTCGGTTGTTCAAAGCCGGGAGGGATGTGTTAGGGGAGTTGAAGGCCGCCACGACGATGGAAGAGATTACCGAGATTGTGGAGCGCTACGACCTTACGCACGAGGAGTTAGAGCAGGAGTGGCGCCGTGCCAAATGAGTTGTTTGTTTGTTGGACTTTATATTATATTTATGTTATAACTGTTTCTGTGTAATTGGACTTTATATTTTATTTATGTTGTAAGTGTTTCTGTTTAATTGGACTTTATATTATAATTATGTTATAAATGTTTCTGTTTAGTTGGACTTTATATTTATGATTATGCTAGTCACGATGAATATATAATTAAACTACGGTCATAAACAACAATGATAACTAGTCATGGTAATAAGCAACAATAATTGGACTCAAATGTCACTAGCTACTTGCAACGATTTCATCCCAATCCGCCTGATTTTGTGCATAATTCTGATCCCACCCATCCACACTAGGCAAATGGTGCTCGTACAAAAACGTCGCGATAGGAGGAACTGGGAAGTCAGGGGCCCATTCTAAGCCAACATAGTGCCGATTGGAATCCCCCATATGTGCAATGGCAATCTCTCTGTGGGGCCCTGCTGTACAAGTTAATCCGTTCAGCGGCAACACGCTCACACACAACGTATTTGACTCGGAACCATTGCCGAATCCGTAGAAGAACACAGCCATATTGAAGTGCGTGGCAATAGGAAACAAGTCCTGCATCACCTCCATCCAATGCTCAGGCCCGGCCGTTCCATTCTCGTACCACCTAATACGATACGGGGCCAATTCAAGCTCATTCCAGTATATTGCGTTGTACAGTTCCCTGTGGCCCGACAATTCCCCAACAATGCACTACCTCACCGCCATCCAATGGTCCTAGCTACCCCAAAATGCATGAGCTACGACCCGAAACACAAATTTTCCGTCGCCGACCACATCCACAACTCTTGTGACATACAGACGAATCCTATGGTGGATCTGGTCGATGTGAGGTAGCAACTAGCATCTACGTCGATGCTTGGCCCTGCAAAATAAACACAATGAGATCACTAAAAAAACACCAGTAACCGTGGACTTCATTAAAGACCCAAATTTCGTACATGTTCCATTTGTGCTAGTCGTGGCTGACTGAGTGCTCCGGCTCCGGCTCTAGCTCCGGCTCCGGCTCCGGCCCCGACCCCTGTAACACTCCGATTTTCGTAAACTGGACATGTTACCACCACACCTAACTTATCACGAGATCTAGCCCTAAACCCCATAATAAGCTCGGTGCACAGGCTCATTCATTATCTCAACCTATCAGAGTATGCTGCGATTTTGGAAGCTAACTCCCATAGATCACAGCCATCATGCTTGGAAAGTGAATAACAAATAAGCACGTAAGCACATAACGGAAAGTAAATTCAAAACCAATGTCTGTTACAAAACGAAGTTCAAAACTGTCCCACACCGGGACTCGGCCATAGAATACAGACCGATGAAACAAACTTGCATAAAAATGTTCGAAACGGAAAGAACGAAATGTAAACCAATTAAACCTGCATCCAACGAGATTAGTGAAACAGTTAAGCACACAAATGTTCACTCAACCTCACTTCCCTCGGGTTCTAGCCCGAACCCCTACTGCATCGGAGGTATATCCACGCTATTCTCGTGATTACCTAAGATGCAAACATTAGCATCGTCAGTCACGAGACTAATTATGGAAAACATCATCATTCATCACCATTAAATGCAATCGCAATCGTCATGGGATGTCGAGCCAACATCTCCATAAATATTAACTCGGGATCCTTAAAAACATTTATGCAACAATCATGAATAAACAATGCTATGCAATGCACATTTTCAAAGTGCTTTAATGAGCAGTTAAATCATGACTTGTCAAATATGCAAAAAGCAACACTGGGACCTTCGAATCATGGGAGAATCCAAGTGCTATACGTATTTATACTTGGACTGCTAACCAAGCTTTTATACGTATAGTTAATGTTCGCCTCACACTCGACTAAAAGTGGCACAACTCAGGACACCATCAAGAGTACAATGCCGATAGCCCCCACTTAGCGTGCTCCACGAGTACGAGAATACAGACATAAACCAGAGTGGATTAACACAACATGAATCTTGACGAACCAAAGTCTAGTGTAGATGGATTCACCCAATCAATACAACAAGACAGAGACAGTCTCCATTCGGGTCGAAATGGGAACTAATCTTCGTTAGCCGCACATTCCTTTTGAGTACGCAAGTAAAGGGCAGATTCATTTCATAGATCACACACATACGGCTGCTATCCCTTACCCCTTCCATTCTTAAATTACCGATAAACCTCATGTAAGGGGAGCTACCCCTGATGAGTAGAACATGAATCATACTAGAGAATTGATTTCTCTAGATAAAATAAACGAGCTTAAGGTGATCAGTCCAAAAGCATAACCGACATGATCCACTCTTCCTTCTAGTTTACGTAATTACATCTTTTAGGAATGTATTAAGGTTCAGTTATTCATCATAAATCTTTCGATGAGTATTTTCCCAAATCCTAGCACAACACAAGGATATAATAAACCCTTGATCATGCCTTGGAAGGCTTAGTATCTTCCATACGAAAATCCAGTTTAAATGGGTGTTTTATGCATATGCCAAACAATGCACATAATCACAAAGGAATCATTTGAACAGTCGAATAATCATTCATAGATAAAATCAAGAAAATAAAATAATTCATAGCATGCGAATTATTTAAATTTATCCGGCTGAGTAATATTCGGCACTTTAATCATTAATGGGACTTATGGTTGCCCGATGTATGTTCCCATACCTTTACCGACAATCTTGATAAAGCCTTGTCGTACACAAATCCAAATCCTATGCCGCGAGTCTAACCGGAAGGGCCTACAATAATTAATTCTAATTAATTATCCGGGTATCATAATCCACTAATCATAAATGAATGCCCGATTAATTATTTAAATCAATCGGGTTTGAGAATCCATAAATTATTGTCCAACTGGTTTGGAATCATTAATTCTGCTCAATTGGTATTCATTCCCATGAAATGTCGAGTATTAATTGTCCATAAGCAAATGTTTGATATGGGTAGGCGAGTATTGCATCATTTGGAATAAGTCGAGTCTTCAGCAATTGTCCCAAAAGTCGAGTATAGTGACCCTCATTAATGCATTAAGCTTTAGGAAGCTTTTGTCGAGTATTGAGGAAAATAAATATCAATGTCGAATCTTTAACAATTATTCTGAATTGCCTTTGAAAGCGAGTATTTGGGGTTTTGGCAAGTATTAAATAAAATTCGAGTGTTTCCTTTTTCTGAAGGAATAATTCAAAGTCGAGTATTTAGTTCATGGGAAATATGTCTTAGGCGAATATTTAGGCTTTGGAGGAGAAGACTCTCTTTTGACAAGTATTTTAAGTACTGGCGAGTATTAAATACTCTCGCCAAATAGCCGAAACTCTCGCCAAAAGCCCTATCATGCCTCAAGTCTTGCCCAAGTCAAGAATCCGCCAACAAACAATAAATCAAGACTGCCTTTATTCAAAATATCATGATAGTCACATATTCATAAGCACATTTACTCATCAAAATCATTTGTTCATAATCTGCGAACTATTTCATTAAATGAAAATCCCAATCATTAGTAGATTCGATGGAAACATATATCCCTAATCAATATTATCATAGCAATACCAAAATCCATGAGTTTTCTATTATCATATGTTTTATATCAAAAACCGTGAGTAATTACCCCAATCTGCACAATTAATATATTGGCACGGAAATTCATAAAGGAAGCCAAATCCAAATCAAATTCCTATTCAATTAACAGAATAAATTATCACAATGAGTTTCTAACCCATTTTAATACTCAAAACCGAATACCATTAATTTTAGAAAATCACAGTTTCCCATAGTCGATTGCACAGAAAACGGTTTTGAGGAATTTGAGAAATAAAATCCTTCAATCGGATAAAATTGATGCGGAATAATTAATCAAATGGGTGATTACCTTGAATTATGGAATCGAAGTGAAGAATCGGTCTTGCCCAGAATTTCGATCGAATGCAGCTCCATGAGAGAGGGAGATAATGAAGGAGATATTGGAAAAATAATTGGGAGGCAATGAACAAAACGGCCGAAAACCCTAATGTAGGGGTTTAAATAATACTAGGGTTTGAGAAGGGAGGTTACAAAGGTTAGTAAGGTAAATAAATCAAAAAGATTCAGTTTCCTGAAATAATTGCCAGCCGAACCTGGCCTACTATATGCGGCGAGTACTATCAAGATGAGGTAATAGACAAATGTCGCCATTCGTGAAGGAATCGTCGAAATATATTATTAAAGTCGAAATATGCATGCATGGCTAAATTGTCGAGAATCTTAAGCAATAGGAAGCCAAGGGCGAGTATTGAAAGTCTCGCCAAGAATTAAAATGTCTCGCCAAAGAGGAAAATTCTCGCCATAGCTGCTGGAAGGCTAAGTCTCGCCAGACTTACTCTCTGATAGCTAAATTCGTTCTGGATTATACTTACTCAAGTATTACCTCATCTCATGCATGATTTGTCATTCATAAATCACATGAATCTCATTTTACTACGTGTCGCCTCACTTGAATTTATTTATTTAATTTAACAGTAAATAAACTCAAAAATTTTAATTTTCCCCATAAAATTGGATTAATTAACCCGGTTTAATTAACTAATCGACTCTAAAAAGGCTAAGTAATACAGGGTATTACAGCCCCGACCCTGACCTCGGCCTCGAACCCGGCCACTGCCGCTAGTCTGATACTCCCAACTACTCTTTTCCCGCTGCGTGGAGGAACTCCCTTTCGACCGCCCTCGAACATTTGCTTTCACCTCGGGTTCACGATACTCGGCAGCCTCGGGGTGGAGTTTCTGGTGGACCATTCTGGAAATCTAGCGCATGACAACTGGTTCTGCTCTGTTCACCTACATACATATAAATACTCGACTACTCATTAAGTATTTCAAAAGGACACACAAAATACGTGATAAAAATCGTACTGATGTACATACCTGCTCCAATAGCTCGCGCCAGAATTGCTGGTCATCCGTCTCAGTGGCTATCTCAGCCTCAGGGGCTCCTGCAGTAGGCGCATCGTACTCAAGCTGGGACCAAAATGCATTGACGCTCGCTACGCATATCAGTGTGTTTGAGTCCAATGCCACCTTCAGCTCACATGCACAAGGGAGTCCGTGAGTCTGCCTAATCACACATCCACAGCTCCCGTGCACATCAGGGCCGATCAACTGTAATCGCGACATCTCATCATCCATCAGGTTTAGACAGTAGTGGCTCATCTGTCGAGCCAAATACATGAAGGCATACACATGTGTCGTGGTTTGACCTGATGACGAGCCTCCTCCAGCATGTACCTGCGCGCACATGGTATCAGTACAAATATATATAACATAAAAATAAGCTACGATATGCAGACATAATAATAACAATTTTCAACATACCTAATCTCTGTGAGCTGGGATACTAGCTCCTTATTGACTTTCTTCCACACTGTATCTAACGAACCAGTAGAGGAGTTCAACCACTGCTTCAGCTGGTTGTGTGCACTCTCAACCCGACATGTCATAGTGTTTCCAAAGTGAAGGACTTTATTCGTCTAAGCCCGGACGAACTTCTCCTTATGGACTAACCATGTACCATGCACATAATCCATGAACTTCGGGGAACCATGACTCCACTTAAGGTCCACGGCCTTCATGGCAGCCTCGTATGCATCCTCTGTTTTGGCCTGTTGTATGGCTCTGAATGATCCGTGTGCGAATGCGGAGGCCACTTCCTTATGCTTCCCATTGAGCTTATACACCATATCCTCCACGTCCTTGTAGATGTACCATGTACACAGAAGGTGGGCGGACTGTGGAAAAAGCTCCTGTACAGGCCGCATCAGGCCCAGCTTTTGATCAGTGACAATCGCTATGGGCTGTCGGTCATCACCAAACATCTCCCGGAGCCTCTGTAATACCCACCAATAGCTCTGCTCCGTCTCGTCTTTCATAATCGCATATGCAACCATGAAATTCTTATTTGTCGGCGTCATACCGGTGATCTCGAATAGGGGCATATGATACCAGTTTGTCTTGTATGTTGAGTCCAAGCAAATAACTCAGTGGTACGCATGCAGTAGCTTCACCCCCTCTGGATGAGCCATCATGATGTGTGTCAATCTGCCGATCTCCGGATCAGCTTTTTCCCAATGCACGTAATTGATGGCCGTCGCTAGATGGAATAATTGTGCCACCACATCTCTCACCTTGAAGTTCGTCTTCCGTATTTGTGCCATGTAGTTGTAGATGTGGCGCCTAGTAGCATTATCCGCGGGGCACTGCTCCATGATTGTAGCATGAATAGCACAAGGCATCGCCTACGCGGCCGACATGTCCTTCACTACCTCCTTCGCATGCTGACTCAAGCCGCTCATCTGGCGATATCCCTCAGGATACACGGCCAAATCATGGTTGTGCAACCTTGATCCTGGGGCCTCTGACACCGTGATACCCCAAATTCCCTGCTGCCTCTCTTGAACAATTATTTTAAATGGGCATCTGCATGCTTTCGTCTTCTTCGTCGCGCTCCCATCATCATCCCCTACAACCCCCCTGTACCTTTCCCATCTACTGCAACGTAACACTTTCTTCTTCCCTTTTTTCTTGTGAGTAGAGATTACCGACTCGAATCGCAATTTAATTGCCTTTGCTTTCGCCCACCCTATTGCCTCAACATCACTTGTAAAGTTCTGCGCCGTCTCAAATGCTGCCCCATAGTCCTCCCCGTCACCACCATACTCTTCCAATGGAACCTGCAACATTATAAAATACAATATTAATAACTCATATATGCAATTTTACTATTAAAATATAAAAAAAAAAGAAGAATACGATTGCAGCTCGAAAAAAAAGACAGTTGCCAGGGCGCCTAAGGACTGGCGCCTATGTACTGGCGCCTAAGATCGCGCTCGTACCTAGGTTGGGAAATATGTCGTGCGCCCAGTCCCTTCATCTTCCCAATCGTGTTTTTCGACGTTTTTTATGTAAAAATTACCTCTTCATCGGTTGAATCTTCGTTATTTGACATCTTCTATCTTTCGGATAAAAAAATTATAATTTTTCTCACTTTTGGAGAGCGTCGATCGAGAGAGAGTGGGAGAGATTGTTGTAGAGAGAAAATCCACTTTTTGGGTGAGTTCAAATGGCAAGGGTATTTTTGTCCATAGGGGGCGGGCCTTGGATAAAGGTGGGCGGCATTTATAAATCCACTATATATTATCAACCAAAAATTTTCTAGTATCAAACAAGAATTCAAATAAATAACCACTTGACCCCATGTAAGCACTGATTAACTGCTTGGGAGTTGCTTTACTTTAATTAAAGTCTCATGTTCGAGTTCTTATATATGCAACTATTTCAATAAAATAAGAAAATATTTTCTAGCGTGATTTAGTCAAACTCAATTAAATTAATGGAGCTAAGGACCAAACACCAAAACAAAATTATATAACTAATTGGTTTGATAAGATCACCCAAAGCAATTGGGATGACACAAGGTTACAACTTTCGGGTTCTCCAACTTGAACAAATATTATTTAAAATACAAAAACTGCAAATTGCAAATGCTTCAATACAATTTGATGCGAGTTATTTTACGAATTTCACACGACTTTAAATTTTTAATTAGGAAGTAATAAATATAAGGTTACTGAGCAATTATATGGTTCACCTGGTTAAGGGTTATGTTCACGACTGAAAAGATATCAAGTCCTGTATTAGATGAAACAGGCACCAACATACAATATTGCTTTATACGATAAAACACACTCTCTTTTTCTTCTCTTCTCTCTTTTCTCTCTTCTCTCTATATGAAAAATCTTTTTTCTCTCTAGCCAAAATCTGCCATGTTCTACATGCCTCCACATTGCTATTTACAGAGAGTTAGAGCAAGCCCATGACCCGATACCCATGACTACCTGCTAACCCCATGCGGGCCATTGGAGCGTGCCTGGATCGTAATAACCTAAAGCCATTGGGCCGCTTCGTCTGGGCCAATGAAGTGTGTTTGGGCTGTGTCTAGTCTGACACTCGTGGATCGCTTGGGTTGAAACAGGCTCGGGCTACTGGACTAATGACTGGGCTTTAACCTAGAATGACACTTGGGCTGTAGGAATAAATTAGACCCATTATTCTAGCCCTCCACTCTATTAGGTGGGATTTTTAAAAATCCTGACTAATAGAGTATAAAATATGTGAGATCTTGTTTCTTTTAACGGTACTTTTTCGAAAAATTTCAGAAAGATCTGCTAGAATGTATCTAAATCCAT